>JAPYXV010000373.1:0-20623 GCA_028533065.1 Trachops cirrhosus
GGCATGGAGGCTGGAGCCAGGGCCGCGCCTGCAGGGCCCCGACAGATCTGCGTGGTAGAGACAGAGGGTGAGCTGCATGCGGGGTCTTACGCTGCCCAGCAGTCACATGGAAGAGAGTAAAAGGAGAGATGTGAAATTAATGTTAGTATTTTTAATTTAACCTAAAAGTACAAATATTACCATTTTGGCATGTAATTAGTGTAAGAAATTACTGAGATAGTTCACATTCTGGTTTTCATACTAAGCCTCTGAAGCCCGGCATGTACCTTACAGGACGTCTCCATTGGAAACACCGACCTGAGTTTGGAGCTCACGAAATGGATGGGTGGGAGTGGTGAGGTGGCGAGAGCTGACTGGCCCCGTGGACTGTTTGGAAGGAAGGTGTTCCCGATAAAGTGAATGTGGGGCTGTGGTGGCATTTCGAGGGGGAGGAGAGAAAGGGGAAATCACGGATGAGACCAAGATTCTGGCCCAGCCAATGCAAGGATGGAGTTCAAAGACTGTGGGAGAAGCAGTTTGGGGGAGAAATGGGAGATTGGGGTTGGACTTGCCAGGTGTGGGGGTGTCATTTTTAACATACTGTGAGTAGCACATGCCCCAGAGATCCTGGGAGGTCACAGGCCTCGGGCACTGAGACCTTCTGCCTGGGCCCCTGTGCCATGGGGGATGGCTCCCTTCATGTTGCAGAGGACAGTCACAGCACAGCTGGCCATGTTTTTAAAAAACATTCAAATAAGTTCTTTGTGTCTCTTGCACAAAAGATGTTCACTCTCCAGAGGTCACTGGGAGGCTGACCTCAGAGCAGTTTGATGGCTAGGAAGAGTCACACATGGTCAGAAGCTCCCCAAGCATGGCTGGGGAGCCTGCTCTTATGGGAAGTTACTGAAACAATACAAAACTCTAAAGACATGCATTCTGAATTATCCCACGCTTCAGCTCTCCAGGGGTGTGGGGGAAGGGATTAATGCCGCAGTGCAGAGAGGTCGGAGTGACCTCCTCCTCTAGGCCTCACAGTGGGGAGCAGGAGAGGACCAGCCACTGGGGATCCTCAGCCTCATGTTCACCAGCCCAGGGCTCTCGGGGACCACACAGGGAGCCTCCGTGCCCGTTTCCTTTGTGGTTGGGAGGGGAGTGGGGCAAGGGTGCAAGAATGGTCTCTAAGGTCTTTCCCAGACCCTACCAGTGTCCAGTGCTGGGACCTGGGTCTGGAGGGTGAGCGTCTTGGGACCTGTCGACCAAGGCCACCCTGCTTTGGCAGCCTGGGCCTTCTGGCTTGGGTCCAGATCTGAACCCTGACCCTGACTGGCTGTGGGACTTGGTGATCTAATCTCTGAGTCCATTTGCCCATCTGCTGAAGGGGGTGGGGGTGATGGTGCCCGCCTCCCAGGAGGTTCGTGAAATGAAGCTAATGTCAACCTTAGCACAGTGAGGCGACACTTAGCAAATACTGCTTCCCTTCTGCCTCCCGTGGCAAAGGCAGGGAATGCCCGTGGGTGGGCGGTTCTGCCCAGAGCGGAGGAGATGGTGCAGAAGGCAGCATCCGAGCTGTGTCGGGTGAGGGTGCCCAGTAAGTAGTGTGAGTAGAAGAGGAAGAAGCACGTGCCTGACTGGGGGAAAGGAAGAACAGTGGAAGGTCTCTCCCGCCTTTCAGGGTGCCTGGGATCTAACGGTGCTTTTGACCGGGGCCTCAGCTGGGGCCATGTTGATCCCCAGGGGGACACGTAGCAATGTCTGCAGACATTTTTGGTTGTTGCAGCTGGGGGAAGGATGTTCCAGGCATCAAGTGGATAGATGCTGGGCGGAGGTCGGCCAGCTCTGGGTGGGAGGAACTGAGGACCAAGGCTGGACGGGCCATGCTGAGCCCACCGGCAGTGAGGCTGCTGTTTTGAAAAGTTCATCCCAGGTAGTTAGTAAGGGTAGTTTCCAGGCATGCTGTTAAACATTTTACAGCTCATGGGACAGTCCCCACAACAAAGAATTAACCGTCCCCAAATGTCGTTAGCACTGAGGTTGGGAAACCCTGCTGTAGATGACTCATTCTCACAGGCTTGTTGGGAGGACAAAAGCGAGTGCAGATGAGGCTGGTTATCGCTGGTTATCAGCTTCACTGTGCGTCCTAACCCCTTCCTTCCCCCACCCTTCGCTCAGGAGCAGCCCTGTGTCCTCCAGGGCTCTGGACCAGGAGTCAGAAGACCTGAGTTCAGGTCTGCTCAGGGGAGGGTTTCCTCGCTCTGGTCTTCGAGTCTTTCACCCTGGCAGGTCTCCTCTGGAAAGGGGCCACGGTGTGCACCAAGCGGGAGCCTGTGTGGAGAGGGCGCTTCGTCGGCTGCGATATGCCGGCAAGCGGGAGGCGGCGGGGTGATGGCCCTTCTGCCGACACTGAAGGATAGCTGTCGGAGTGGGAGAGCCCAGGGGTTCTCTGCTTGCCTGGGGCTGTTCCCAGGTCTGCTCCATCTTGCTTCTGGTTTTGTGTTTCCTTGATCAGGTGGAGATAAGTTTCCATTTGGGGGAGATGGAATATGCAGGAAAATGCAGGGCTATTATTTCTGTGCTGTGTGAGTGGGAGACAAAGCCGGGAGAGTGGCAGATTTCCTGGCAGGGGAGGGATGGCTGAGCGCGCCAGCCTGGGCATTGCTAGCATCCTTTTAGGGCGAGTGGGCCAGGGTTCCCCAGTGACCACCTCAGGAAGTAAATATTTGTTCTGAGCGCAAGACTAGCCTCAGGAAAAGGCAGGACTTGCTGGAGGGGAAGGGTCTGCACCTGTGTGCTGAAGTTCCAAGGACACTCTGCAGGTAGGCCTTCACTGACACCCGTTCTGTGCCAGGCACTGGCCTCGGAAGTGTCGGGGGACGCAGAGATGGACAGTACATGTTGAGGGGGTGGCCTGGCTGCCACTGCTCTGTGGAGAGGCGGACCGTGACAAGTGTGTTGACGTAGTGCAGCAACCTACTGAGGGCCTGTCTGTGACCTTTCATGTCTAGAGTCTTCTGAGAAGAACTGGGCTGGGCCTTGAAGGAAGGTGGGGTTTCATGAGGTGAGAGGGAAGGAGGATTCCAAGCTGAAGGCACAGTCTGGGCAGACGCCCAAAGTTGGAGAGTGCCAAGTGTTCTCTGGAAGGGGCAAAGGAGCTAAGATTTCCTGGAAGTGTGGGGAAGAAGAGGCTGGAGACGGTCGTGGACCCTGCAGGAGATGGGCGATAACAGGAGAAAGCTCCAAGTGGGGAGGCTGGTTAGAAGGTTATTGCAATAGTTCTAGAGAAGAAGTAAAGGCTCGCACCAGGCTAGAGGCAAAGGGAAGGGAAGATGTGGGAGCAGGTGGGGGCTTTTGGGAAGGCAGGTAATGTGCTGGACCTCACGCCTCCCCACCCTGGATAACTAGGTTGTGTGTGAAGTTGGAAGTGAGTGCTACGGACTGAACCCCTCACTGCCTGGCTAAAAAACAAACAAACAAAGAAATCCGAACAAACAAACAAACACGCCCTTGCTGGGAGGATGGGAAGCTGTGAGCCCTTGCCCACTTGCCAGTCCCAGGGGGCGGGCGGCACAGTGCCCATGCCAGCTACCCTGGCTGGGGGGCTTTCCTTCTGGAACTCACGGGGCTCAGTTCTGGCCTCCTGCCAGGCCTGAGGGAGATGGAATACACCCTCTTCCTGCTCGTTTTCAAAGATATGGGAGGAATGGCAGCCTTGGGTTGGAGCCAGCTGTGCTTGAGCTCACACCCTAGCTCCGGTGCCGACAGGCTGTGCGGTCGGGCAGTCCCCCGGGCCTGTGTCTGTGTGCGTGAAGTGGGGGTAATGATGCTGAGCCCACGGGGTGGTTGTGAGAGAGGATTAAGTAAGAACACAGTGTGATGTTCTTAGTTCAACAAATGGCCACTACGTTTAATTAACAAGACATGGGCACAGACTGGCCCTGCCGGGGTGGGGAGAGACAGGACTGTGTTGTCTTCAAAGGAGGTGGAGACCTGGGGACGGATGAGGTGGCCGGTTCCGGCCTGGGTTTGAGGGGCCCGGGCCGTCCCAGGAGGATATCCGAGGTGTCAGGCAGCGCTGGGGTCTCCTGGGCATGTGCTCCCGTGAACAACCCTTCCTAGCCACCTGGGAACGAACTTTTCAAAACACCGGCCTCACTGCTGGCGACCCCAGGGCGGTGCCTGGGAGCTGGTTCTCCTGGCCGGCCCAGCCTCGGTCCGCAGTGCCTCCATCCTGGAGCCTGGATGGCCTCTGCCCTGGGCTCTGGCTCCAGAGGGGAAAGGGTCCCGGGTCAGGGACTTGGCCTTCGCATGGGCTTGGCCACTTCCCCCTCAAACGTGTGGGCTCTCACAACATGGTGTTGGGGCTGAGCAGCATCCGGGCCACGCTGAGCACTTAACACTCGTGCACCCCTCCTTCAGCAAGTACAGTGGGCAGCTGGAATGCCTGAATTTCCCAGCTGCAGGCATGCAGGGAGGTGGTGCTTCTAAGGCCATAATTTCCCTCTGCCCTGGCCGCCCATTCTGCATCCCTTTGCCCTCTCCTTTCCGGAGATGTAACCCATCGCTTTGGAAATGGCTGCAGTGACCTCAGGATGGGGTGCCTTGTGGGCCGGGGCAGGGGGTGGGCTGCTCCTGTGTGGACAGTGAGGGGCACACTAGAAAGTGAAAAAAAAATAAGTAAAGCTGACTAACAGTTGGTCTACTTTTTCTTATCACTGTTCACTGCCTCTTAGAAATAAGACCAGTGATAGAACCCTCCTCTTCTGGGGACAGACGTGCTGTTCCATGCCCCATGGTCATCCAGAAAGGGGCCCAGGAGGGAAACTCACTGGGCCCTGCTGAGGACGAGAGATGATGTGGAGAGTGAGCCATTTATGGCTGCAGTGGGAGCGTGAGTCTGGAGCCCCGGAGCCCCCCAGGCAGTGTGGGTGAACAGAGTGGTGGTGAGCTGCTGCAGGCAGTGGGGGTGAGGGCTGGGAGCTCAGGCCGGGGGGCACTGCCCAGGCCCTCTGGACATGGGCAGGAGGCGGGTATATTCCATGTCCTTGGGCTTGGCAGGAGGTCAGTGCTGAGCCCTGTGGGTTCCAGTATGAAAGCCCCCTAGCCAGGATGCTGGTGCCAGCTGGTGTAGGCGCTGGGCGGCGCTGCTCCCCCAACCTGGGGAAAAGGAGCCAGGCTGCCCTGGGGCTCCGGAGCTGGCGGGGCGGGGAAGGCTGGAGGTCTGCGGTGGCCGACACTGCTCCACCCTGGTGACTAGGATGTGCCTGGGGATCAAGCCCAGCACTTTTGGGTTCATTACCGTGATTTAAAGAGGTTTCCTTGCAGGGTTTCGGGACGGGCCCATGTGGACGGGTTGTGGGGGAACCTCTCTCGGCTGGAGAGGCTGAGTGGGTACAGGGGAAGAGAGTGTGTCCCTGGGACTGGCTGGGGCGCTGGGCCCTGGGACCAGGTGGGATGGGGGTCCAGTGGTGTTTGGCCCCTTTTCTGCCTGAACCCCTTGGAGCGTTCCTTGCCAGGGAGCAGCCAGCCTGGATCTGTTCTGGAGTCAGACACCTGGACGCCTGCTATCTCTGAAGCAGACGGGGTTTAGTGAGGATGGGCCTCAGTGACGGGGCCCTGACTGTGGGGAGAGCATAGACCTTTGGGACTTGGGGGAACTCCTCTGGATCTGCTCCCAGAAGCAGGTGCGCCTGGTTCTGTTTGGAGCCCACTGGGAGCCGGTGAGTAGGCTGCTGCCTGGCTGTCTGGGGCTCCAGGGCTGAGCAGCGGGCTGCGCTTAGCCCTTCAGCACTTCCCAGAACCAGTGGCGTCGTCACAGTGCTGGCAGGCTGTGAGGAGCTGGCAGTGCAGCGCAGGGACAGCAAACAGGTTTTATCTGGGTGTCAGTTCTGAACAACTGGCAGGGGCTTGTGGAAGGGCTGTGTTGAGAAGGATTCTGAGGCACAATCCGAGCTTGATGGGAAGAGTGCTGTGATTGACTTGTGATGTCTGTTCTGGGCAAGGAAGGATGGAGGAGTGGCTAGGCATTTGCCATCCTTGGCCTAGTGAAAAGAATTAGGAGAGCCTGTGTTTGATCTCGGGTGAGTAGCCTTTACCTCTCTGGGAACCGGCTTCCTGCTCTGAAATGGGGGTAAAAGTGTTGCTTTTCCAGCCTGACAGGCTTAGGTGGGGACTGAGAGAGTGGAATGAAGGCACTTCGTGAGTCCAAAAAGTGACACAGGTGCAGAGTGGGGTCTTTGTTACTGAATCACTCAGGAACCCAAAATGACCTAAAAATGACGTCTGCAGTCTCCACTTCCTCTGCCTCACTGAGGGCCAGACCACCCCACGGTCTGCGTGCTCAAAGGCACGAGTGACTCGGTGCGGTGCCGTGCGGGGCCTGGCACCCAGGCCCTTGGCCAGCATGGCCAGCTGGGAATCACTTTGCTTCTTTCATGACCCTCTCCCCAGCTGAAGATTTAGAGACTGTTTTTGTGTTTAACGAGAAAAGGACAGAAAACCTCTCCCACTGACTCTTATTCTCTATTAAAGGTAGCAAAATTACTTTATAGTCTGAAAGCCTGACAAGAGCACATGCTAATAATGCATGAATTATGGAAATCTCTATAGTCACTTGATTTGCATAATGAAGGGGCTGGAGCAGGGTTGGGGAGGGGAAAGAGTGGAGGTGAGGATGCCTGCCCAGATCTGCGTAATGGGGGACACCATTCTCTTCTCCTTCCCCACCCCTCCTGGTCTTGAAGGTGGCCCACCCCTCAGCCTTCCCTGCTGGCCCCGTGTCCGTCTCTCTGCCACCTGGCTTCTCTCCGTGTCCCCCCCCAGGGGTAGTCACCGAGGTGGGGGCTCACCACCTTGTGCTCACCTCTTATGTGTAACTGGCTTCATTAAATCTCCCGGCCTCGCCTCCGTGTACAGGCAGCCTCTCCTGAGAAGTCCCCCGGGTCATTATTTTTCCAAACGTCTGTCTCACCGAGATGGTGGACTTCGTTAAGTGCCGTCTGGAGTTGTAACTATTGCCAAGTGCCTTTTTCTCTGGCCTAAGGGGAGGAGGGCGAAAAGATGGCGGGGAGGAGGGAGCTCCTTACCCGACCTTGCTGCTGTCTCTCAGTCAGTTTCCATCCGCGCTTTGATCCAGCCTCTGGCTGTAAAGTGGGCTCCACCTCTGCCTGTCCCTCCCTGTCTCCCAGGGCCCTTGCTAACCTTAGGACTGAATTTGAAGAGGGCGACTGAGGCCTGGCCCGGTGGGTGTTGCTTGGAAGCCTGGGCAGGTGTGGCTCCGACTGAAGGGGTGCAGCCGTGGAGGTGGCTGGTCCCCGGCGTGTGTGGGGGCGCAGCAGCCGGCTTCCCCAGAAAGCTCTTGTTCTGGGGAGGGGGGCATTCTGCATGGCAGATGCAGGGACCAGCCCTGGTGGAGTGTGGAGAGGGATGTCTAGCTTCTGCAAAGGCCGAGCAGACTGTCAAGGCCGCATACAGGCTGGGGTTCAGTTCAGTTTGATGCACTTTCTAAGCGCTTAGCTCTGTGGGCCGCAGCTCATTCTAGGTGCTGGGACCACGGGGATAAAAAAGCCCTCAGCTCCCATTTGCTGAGGTCTTACCCCTGTGTCAGGCCCTGTGCTGTGCCGCTTGTTTAAACAAGTCACCTCAGTGTTTACGACAACTTTATGAAGTCACTATTTCTTTCTTTTATAGATGGGTAAATTGACGTTGGTCGCAAATCAGGGCATAAGCCAGGTCTTCTAGCTCTAGAGCCCATTTTCCCGCCCCCAGTGCCTCGCTGTTGACTCCAACCAGACCCTTCCCTTGAGTGTCTCACGGTCAGAGGAGTAAGCAGATGGGGGTGTGGTGCAGTGTGATGCCTGCAAGGAGAGTTTGAACCGGGATCAGAAGTAGCACGGAGCATTTACTTATGTCAAGGAGGGCCAGGGACGGTTTGCGGAGGCAGTGGCCCCTCAAAAACGCACAGAAGGGCAGCTGGATTCTGTCTGGCACTCAGGCAAAAGGCCAGTGCAGCTGCAGGTCAGTGGGTGAGGGTGGGGTGGGGCTTTCAGGTGAGCAGGGTAGTTCCTGCTCCGCTCACCCTGGGGGTGGGGATTGGGTGAGGCAGAGCTGACAGAATTTAGCTCCAGCCCTGCTCAAGGGATCTTGGCAGGGACAGGCAGGCAGGGCAGGCGTGGGGTGCTGCCCCAGGGGCAACTCTCCTCGGCCCATACGTCCGGCAGGTGCACTGGCTGCCCTGGCCCAGCCAGGGAGAAGGGGTCTGTGGGTGCCTGAACTGCGTGTGGACTCTGATGCCTGAGGCGAGACCACAGCTGTTACACACTCACACCCTTCCAGATCCAGCACGGGGACCACCATTGGAGCAGCCCTGGGAATTCTTTGCATTGTGGAGGATGGGGCTGGAAGGGGAGGGATCAGAGGTTCAGAGGAGGGAAGGGACTTGCCCCAAGTCACACCTGCTCGCGTCCCCCCGCACCCTCCGTCAGCACTGTCGTGTGGAACTGGCTTCATTAGATCTCCCGGCCGCCCCTCTGTGTGCAGGCAGCTTCCCCTGAGAAGCCCCCCAGGCCCTTATTTTTCTCAACGTCCGTGTCACTAAGACAGTGGATTTCGTTAAGTGCGTCTGGCTTATGGGAAGTGAGGGTGAAATGTCAGCGGGCGGAGGGAGCCCCTCACCTGGCCCCGCTGATGTCTCTTAGGTTCTCATCACAGGTACTCTCTTGCTGTGTTTTCCTCACACCTGGCCAACCTCGCAGGATGTCTTAGGCCCAGGCTTCTTTCTGGAGACAAGTGAAATGGAAAGGTCAGATGAGGAAGGAGCAGAACCTCCAAGTCCTTCACACACGCCCTGCCCACGGTCTCCAGCCCTGTCCCGGGGTCCTTGCTGTCAGCCACAGTCAGGACAGGAGAGCAGTATGTGGCAGACCGTCTTTGTGCAGGAAGTTTGGAGAGAGGGGGCTCCATGTTAGAGCCACAGAGGTGGGAACTGAAATCCTGCCTCTATTGCTTCTAAGCTGTGTGACTTTAAGCAGTGACTAACTTCTCTGAGTGCCACTTTCCTCATTAATAAAATGGGGGTAATAATAATACCTACCTCAGTGGTTCCCAAACTGCTACATTTTAGAAATACCTGGGATCTTTAAAAAAAGTGCTGATGACTGGCTTCCAGCTTCTGACCTTCTATCTCACTGGTCTGGGAGGCAACCTGGGTATTAGGAGTTTTAGAAACTCCCCAGGTGATACCAATGAGAAGCAGAGGCAGGATCCACTGGCACAGGGTCAAAGGGGCATTACAGGGGCAACGCAGACACCTGGGAGGACTCGGCGCGTGGAGGTGACGGCATTTCATCCATCTCCCCGCCTCTGCCCCGGCTTACTGCGGGGGCAGGTGGGAGTGGAGACATTCCCATTACTCCACAGTCGGTTCGCTCTGAGCGCTGCCCCTGAAGTGGTGGTCGGTGCCCATCTTTATAGAAGAGCCTCTTCCCGACCCTCTCACTGCCTCTGCAGCCCCAGGACAGCCTCAGTCTCCCTGCAGGCCCCGGAAACTCATGGTTAGGTGGGGCTCCCGAGAGGGGAGCCCATGATCAGACATCCCGAGTCTCCTCTTGGTGTCTTTGGGGGCCGAAGGGCTGGTCTCTACAGAGGCCTTGGGGAGTCAGAGGCCCGTGATGCAGGCCCGTGATGCAGGCCCGTGATGCTGGCCCGTGATGCTGGCCTGTGATGCTGGCCCGTGATGCTGGCCCGTGCTGCGCCCAGCCTGGATTTGGTGGTCTGATTTTGGGGGGCTCGGGGAGGATGCTGGTGGGACAGAGTAGGGGAGGGGCTTCTTCTTTGGCATAGGTGGAGGCAAACCTGAGGTGGAGGCTGTGAGGGAAGGCACATGTCCTCAGATCCCTTGGCTGTCCTGGCAGGAAGCTGTGCATCACTGGGCTGACAGGAAGGAAATGGCTCTGCCTTTTGGAGAGACCGACTCTGTGTGGAGGGGAAAGGTGTTTGCTTGCAGAGGCCGCTTGTCCACATGGGACTTGCTTCCCTCAGGCGGTTGCTCCCTGTTTATTTTCCTTGGAATGACAAAGATTGAGTTTCGCTAATGAGGAGCAGTGAGAGGGGTCCTGTGAGGTTTCGGGAGGTGGGAAGCCTTCTGCTTTCCATCAGCATCTTTCTCACCCAGCTGCCAGCTTTGGGGGAACGGAAGGCGACCAAGCGACCAAGCGTTTTGTGGTCTCACGCGCTGCTTTCTCCTCCACCGCCAGACCACGCCTTCTCGAGTGCCTTTGATTTCTGCTTCTTTTACCAGCCCCAAGCACAATGAATCTTTTAATAGCACAAGGCCTTTTGGATCTCTAATCGATCGGTTGCCAAATCCTCTCCAAAGTGCATTCAGAATAGGTGCTTTAAATAAAATATATTATCTTTAAGCCAGTGTAAACCTGTGAAATTTGTACATTTCTTTTAGAGCATCTCTACAAATTTTACAATATTGAAATCACCACCCAGTGACCTTTCAGGAAATACTAGATAAATTGCAAGAGACAAATAGACAAACCAAACTGAGAAGTATAATTTTCAATGCCTTTCCTGCTCGGTTTTCAGGCTGAGTCTTTGAAATCCCTGTCTCCCCGTCTGCCCTTCCCCAGCCCTGTGACCACCCCACCTCAAACGACTCCCTGGTTCCCTGCCTGCAGGAGCTGGTAGCCCAGGTGCCGTCTGAGAGCCACTCGCAGCTTGGAGAGCTCTGGTATGTGGCTTCTGGCACCTTGTCCTGTCTGTGTTTGTCTCTGCTCTTCATCGTTCAAAACACTCCCGCTAGCGGCCAGAGCCACCAGAATGCCCTTGGGGGCGGCTGGGGCTGCTTTGGCCAGGCCCAGATGCTCTGCTGGCAGCGACAGGGAGTCCCCGGCCACGCTGGGGCCCGAGCCCAGGGGCCCTGCCTGTGGAGTGTTCTTCGTGTTCGGGCCAGCCCTTGGGTACCACTCTCGCCCCGACCAGGTCACATCCCCTCTGAAGTCTCACTGCATTAGGCGCCTTCCCTCCCTGCTAGTTGGTGGTGTGCAGGGGATATCAACCAGGTGTAATAGCCTGTTCATACTTTGTGTAGGAAAAACAGAATTTGGAAGGCAAGTGGTCTGTAAAATCACATGACGTAGAGTCCCTGAGGGGTATTCTGGGGACTTGCTGCTCCCCGTCCAGTGCAGGCCCCGGAGACTAGGAGCAGTGATGGGCTGGTGCCTGCTTCCTGGAGCCTGTTAACTGTGATTTACTGGATGGCAGTGGCCACACATCAACAGGCTCACTTCATGGGTAAGTGAGCTCAGTTACCAGCCCAGCTGCTTCTCCATCACCACTCAGTGACCTGCGTTCACGTCCCCCAGAGGTGGTACTCAGGTCCCCTGGGTCTCAGCTGCTGTTTTCCCAGCAGAGACATGACTCATGGTGGTGGCTTGAGACCCACCATGCCCCCACATGGGGACGGAGAGAGACGAGAGGGAAAACAAAGGTCTGAGCGCCGCCCGGTGCTGCTCGCCCTTCCTCGGGCCCAGCCCACCTCCAGGAACATAAGCAGGCACTATCAGTGCCGCCCAGGGGCTCGCTGACTTCTTAATTTGATAATTAATTCCGTGAACATTAATGGCTTTTTTGCACTATGCTGGGTGTGGGGGTGCGGGAAAAACTAAAGATGAAAAAGAGCTGGTTCCCACCCTTGAAGAGCTCACGGGCTGGTGAACGGATACTTAATGCCGTTAGAGTGTCTTCTAGAGACACCAGGTGTCCCTGGTGGAGGAAGCACAGAGGCGGCGACGGGGGTGGGGTGGGGTGGGGTGGGTGGGGGGTGGGAATAGTGAGAGCACATTTGGGTCTTGAATGTGACATGCCCAGAGAGGAAGGTCACTCCTTCCCAGAGATGTCAGACTGCAATGCATTTGGGAGGCATGTGGATGTCACTCATTGGGGCTGGAGTGTGTGGTGTGAGGGGGGATGGAGAGGTGGGCAGGGGTCAGATCATGCAGGTGCCTTGCTTAGGGGTCCACCTTCCTCCTAGAGACCTCAGAAGCCATGGAGAGCCTTCAGGCAGAGGGGTGTCACAGTCTGCGCTCTGTATTTACCGTTGCGGCATCTACGCGGGACAGCAGAAGGCACGGGAGCAGGGGTCGAGGGCGCTCGGTTCCAGCTCTAGATTCTAGGTCTGGCCCTAGCAGCTGGCTGACCTTGGCCAAGTCTAGGCCTCAGTGTCCTGGCCGGTGAATGAGAAGACTCGCAGGCCTGTTTCAGCTCTGACATTCTCCACACCCACAGCTGCCTCTCTTTTTGGCCCCCACGCCCTTTGTTCTGCACTTGTCCACCCACCTCTGGCTGCCTGACCCATGTCTCCTGGCTGTCCCGCCACACTCAGCAGCTGGTGGCAGCTGGAGGGACCCTCTCCAGTGAGTCCTCCAGGAAGAATGTGCACTCCTAGCCCTCTGTAGCTCACGGACTGCCTGGCCTTTTCCAGCCCTGCAGGAATACCTTTCCCCTGGCCCCAGCTCACCTGGCTCCCCACAGCTCATGGCCATGGCCCGGCTGGGTTTCTTCAGTGAAATGGTTCATTACCTTGGGCCCAAGAGAAAGGAGGCAGCTGGTTTGGAGTCACTGCCTGGAAGCCAGGGGTGTCTGTATGGAGAGATGTCAGTGTTTTTGGCCTGAGCAGTCTTTTTCCTTAGCTCTGACCTGGGTTTTAAAGGCTTGGTGTGTCGTCATCTGCCGTGGTGGCCTGGGATGCCTGGCGTTGGCTCTTCCTGCCCAGGGACCCTGGAAGCCACTTCTGCAGGAGCCCTTGAAGGTGGCAGTGGGTGGAAGCAGGTTTGTTCTGCTACCTTTTCAGCATCCAGGCGCGGTCCTAGAGCTGCTCCAGGCTGAGGGTCCGGGAGGAGGGGTGGTCTGGGGTTTCCGTTTTCCTTGTCTTTGAGGAAAACAGCTGTTCTAGTTAAATACTCAAACAATGGATTCTAAACAAGTAAGTATCTATCTAGTCAGTGAAATGAGGGAATTAAAAGTGACTCAGATTCCCCCCTCATTCTAAGTGCTATTTACTACCTGAGTGATCACACCTGAACAGGAGTAATTTTGGTTGATTCTCCTCTCCTTGAGAATGTGGTATGGTATTTCATTCATTCATTCACCCACTCATTCATCCATCAGGTATTTATTGAGTACCTGCTACTATGCACCAGGCCCTGTGTGAGATAGTGGGGACCGAGACAAACAGGATGAGCCGCTGCCGCCAAGCAGCCCAGAGTCTGGGGTGACCCCCCAGGTGCTGTGTGATCTCAGGGGCTCCCACACAGTGAGTTTCATTTAGACCCAGAAGCTTTAGCTGACAATCCTAACCCCCGTTTCCGGAAAACAGGGAAGCAGAAACAGCGTAAGGGGGAAGAAATGTGTGCAAAAAGAGTGAGAGAGGGTGGAGGAAAGAAGGAAGGATGGAAGAAAGGAAGCAGCAAACTGTCCCAGGAGGGGGACCCTCCAGACAGCCCCCCAGGTCTGTGCTGCAGCCCGCAGCTAACTAGTGAGGCCCAGTGGAGGGAAGGCCCCATTCTCTCTCAGCTCTGCCCTGGCAAGCTGGGTCATAGACTGGATACTCCCTCTTGTGCCTCAGTTTCCACATCTGTAAAATGAGGCTTTGGGCAGGGAGATCTCAGAGATCTGCTTTGAACGAACATTCTGTGACCAGTGTGGGGCGCCGCAGGTATGGGGCAGGAGCCCAAACAAAGGCTCTTCAGGTGGAAGACACACTTCCTCTGGCTCCTCCCATTGCAACAACGAGACACCCAGGTGGGACCTGTGGGGGTCCTCCATCTCCTTACTAGCAAGAGGTGCCTTCCGAGGCTCTCCCAGTTGAACATGGCAGGAAAGTTCGGGGTCGCCACGTTTGTGGGCATACTTCCCGATGTGGGCACACCCTTGTTGAAGTTTCTTTTCTTTTTCTTTCTGTCAGTAAGGCCACTTGAATTGTTGAAGTGCAGGACTGTGCTTGCACATGCACACCCCTGGCATGTCGGGCCGCACTGGCAGGCCTGCGTCCCTCCCCTCAGGCACTGCCTCCAGGCCTGGCACGCTGTGTCCGACCGCTGGAGCCAAGGCTCATATTCCTAAGGGCTCCAGGCAGCTCATACTTACCGATCTTTAAAGAAGGCAGTATTTTGTCAACACAATATTAGAAGAATTGGGGTTCCTAACTGTGGCTTTGGGTAACTGCTTAAATATGCTGAGCCTCAGTTTTCTCATCTGCCAAATGGGAGTGGCTCTCCTGATCTCCCAGGGATCCAATTGGAAACTACACGAGAAAATGCTTCATAAACAGGGAGGCCTGAAACTGACATGCAAGACACAAGGATTCAGTATCAAAATATTCTGACATCCAGTCTTCTCCACAGTTATAGCCTCCTCCGTGCTGAGAAATTGAAGCCACGAAGGGTTAAGGCAGGCTAGGCATTCTACTGAGATTGTCTGTAATTGATGGAATAAACCTTAGAGGAGTGAAGTATAATTGTAATTAATCTAGGCACTGCGACACTGCCCTGCTAAAAATAGTATCTACTAATAATTGCTTTGATCTAGCAAAATGATGCCCGTCCATGAGTCTGGGGACAGGGACCTGGCAAAGGGTCTGCTTGTGGCGGCACAGAGCACCCCGAGCCCCACCTGTACAAAGTGGGTGTGGCAGCTGGGAGACTTGGGGGCAGAAGGTCAGGAAGGGGCCCTAATTCTCTCACCCTATGGCAGCAAATGCTATGTATATAGGGTGATCATATGATTTATTGCCTAAACTGGGATACTTTTGAGAGTATAACATTAATAATTACTGCTCAAATTCACAATTACACCAGACAACAAGCATCAGTGGACTCCCCCAGGCGAACCAGGGTATATGGCCACCCTACGCAGAGACTGTTTTAAGCACATGGGAACCCTTGGCAGTAGAGCATTTCCACATTCATTATCTGGTCCTCCTCCTAATAACTCTGGAAGGAAGGATTTTTACTATCTAATGGATGTGAGAGATGGTGATGGAGCCAAACCAGTCCAGCTGTGGTCTTTGGCCTGGCTCTCCCGGTGGCTGACCCCATGCAGGCAGAGGACAGCTGGCCTGGATCAGGAAGCTCTGTGTCTAGGAGAAGGGGGACTCCGAGGGGGAGAACCTGCAGCTTCAGCGGAGCAGCAGCAAAGGGACCACGTCCACGGGGGCATGGGACTCAGGTCCAGCAGGGACTTGCCCGAGTGACCTCCGATCCTGCGCTTGGAATCGGAAGCCTCCTGCACACACTAGCCACGTGATCTCGGCAAACCATGCATCGCTCCCTGCCTCCGTTTCCTCCTTTGTCTGATGGTGACCGTAATCCCTTGCTGTGGGGATTAAGTGAGATCCTAGGTGAAAATGCGTAGGCTCAGGGTCTGACACGCCAGGTCCTCAGTAAATCCTTGTAGACTTTGAATCTGGAGAGAATTCCCAGAAGCGTCCCCCTTCAGGGAACTACCGGCATCCTCATGTCCTGAAATAGTTCTAACTCGATCTGCTGGATTGACGAGCTCCTGACTTGAGATCGGGACTGCCTGAGCTTCTCGGAGGATGGACATGGATAAAATCAATACGCAGAGAAACTGAGAGATTCCTGACCCCACTAGGCCGAGGATAAGCGACTGCAGGCACTGTGCAAGGCACCTGCAGGCCCTGAGATTCCCTCGAAGCTCTGCACAGGCAGGCAGCCCACGTCGGCCTGGGGCCTCGGCCTTCTTTGCCTGGACGTGGGCAGGAGACATGGCTTGCATGGTGCCCCACTGCTGGAACTGACGGCACCTCAAAGCAAAAGGCAGGTAGGTTGGCAATGATTTGGTGCCAGAGAGCTAGTGAGGAAAGAAGAGACTTATAAAAGTGCCACGTCCGCCCTATTAATAGCTGTGTTTGGGCTCTACCACCTTTGTCAACACCATCCATCACATCCAAACAATTGAACAGCCTGTGCCAAGCGGCCAGGACTTAACAACTCAGGCTGGGCCGAGTTTCTGAAAAACGGTATTTCTACTTCTTGTGCAGCTCTGGAATGCCAGTTGTTTTGCGCCAACTGGTTATTTTTCCAGACCATTTCCTTTTATTTATGTTTCAGCTTTTATATTTTTAAGCTAAAAGAAGATGGAGAACCTAGAGCAGGTAACTATTATTTCTGATTTGCCCTTGAATGAGCTGTACAAGAAATATTCATTCTCCAAACCTGAAGGGAGCATTTGCAAAGGGGTGGGGGAGCAATCAGATAGAGTCCTGCCCCTTTCCGACCTCTGGGCTGACGGACAGGCAGAATGGGGACGTGGGGAAAACACTGGCCCAGCCCTCTATGACCTAGGGTAAGATCAGCCCTCTCTGCTACTGGCGGGCAGCCTTGGGTAAGGCAGAGCCTCTCTTTCTGGCCCCGAGTTTCCTTGCCTGCAGAATGGGGGAGTCGGACTAGAAGACCCCTTCCAGCGAAGCCTGTGTGCTGGGTGCAGCACTTGCTGTCTCACGTTTACTGGCAAGAGCGTGGGTGTGGAAGTGGAAGGAAGGGGAGGCTGCCCGCAGAATGTGGCAGGGGAAACACAGACAGGGCTGTTCTCTCTCTGGGAGGCTCCAGGGCAGCCTTCGGAGGTGCCTGTGGGGCCGCCCGGGCAATTGTTTTTCTCACCATATGGGATTCTGGGCAACTTAAAACTTTCACTGGACCCGAACACTGCCAGGCTCAGGGGATGGTTTTGCCCAATGTGGGGGTGAAGATGGGTTTGCCTCCGGGCAGCAGGCAGAGAGGTCCACTGTGGAATTCTCTGATGAGGCTGGAAGGTACAGGTGAGGCCATGATGCTGCCTCCTGTGCAGCTAGAGGCAGGGGCTGCAGGGAGGAAAGAGGGAAGTCGAACTGGAGCGGGTGATGAGGCTGAGATGCAGGTGTGGCGGGGTAGTCTGTCAGCCTTGCTTTGTGTCTTTAAAACCTACACATGCTTCCCTGTCAGGCGATGAAATAAGAGTCAGCACTCTTATTTCAAGTTACATGCATCTGAAGGTGAATTTACCCCATCCACTGCGGTTGGTTGGCCACAGCTCCCGCAGGGAAGCCGGGGTCTGGTGTATGTCATGGCCAGGACAGGGAGAGAGGAGCTCAGGACTGGGCTGGTTCAGCTCTAGCCAGAAGCCCAGTGAGCATGCACAGTTTTTTGCAGAGCAAAGTGATTTCTTGCTCTTTTATTGGTTTGGGGACCAGATAGGTTTCAATAAGAGAAAAGAAAATGACTTCAGAGCAAGCCATCCAGAAAGCACACTTACTTGTTTCATTCTAGACCATTGGAGAGAATGGAGGCTTCTGTAAGCTGCAGGAACTGTGGGGGCTGTGGTCTTGGTGAGGGAAGCAGTGGCTGTGTGTAAGGAGGACCCCTCATGGTGATGACAGGCCTCTGTGGCTCCCTGTGACTTGGGGGCCCGGCTGCCAGGGTGGTGCCAGGGGCTGGGGCAGAGGCCTTCAGTGTGTGCTTCTCCTGAGAGGCAGGTGTGAGGCGGGCCTTCAGAATGAGACTCACAGTGGCAGGGGTGCGTTCGTCAAAGCTGGGGAGGGCGGCGGGGGCTTTCTGACACTGCAGAGGAGTGGAGCTGCTGACTGGCCAAGAGCACTCATTCTACGAGGAGGAGAGGATGAAAGGCAACCGGGAGCAGACTGCTTATTGGAGAAGGAACTAGAGAGCCAGGAGGGGCATTTGGAGGGGACTTCCAGCATGGGATGTAGGCTTTTGGAAAACAGGTAAATGTAGGGCTGTTATTTGCACAAACAGGGCTGCTGACCCTGTGAGCGTAGTCCTGGGGGCCCCAATATTTGGGTTCCAAGCTTTGCTTCAGTACAGGCTGCTATATGCTAGGGGTCGAGCCAGCCACACTGGGCCTCAGTATCCTTGTGCAGAACAAAGGGTGAGGGACTAGCTGATCTCCAAGGGCACATTCAGGCCTGGCATTCTGTGTATTTATGGGTGTTTGTGTCGGGAGGCGCTCTCTATCCGAGGACATCGGACTGAAGCTTCACAGAGGCATCGGTTTGTTTAGCTTTAAGTAGGGCCAAACACCTAAGAAAGCTGAAGCCAGATCTTTGAAAAAGAGCCTTCCAAAGTAGAGATGGCCTGCCTCAAGAGGAAGGGAGTTCTCTGTCCCTGGAGGTAATCAAGCAGAGACTGGATGACCACATGCCGGGAATCTTAGAGAGAAGAGTCATGGGCCATTTAACTAGACGGCTTTTCGTTTCCTTTTACCTCCAAGGTTCTGGGGCGTCACCGCCGACGTGTATGACTGCCTGTTCAGTGGCACCTCATCCAGGCCGTGATGGCGGAAGGCAGCCCCAGCCTTCTGGGCTTCTGCACTGTGCCCATGAAGCAGCAGTTCTCATGCCTGGCCTGCATATTAGGATCATTGAAATATTTTTTTATTTTTATTTTTTTAAAGGATTTTTAAAAGATTATATTTTTTTTAGAGAGAGGAGAAGGAGGAGAGAAAGACAGGGGGAGAAACATTCATGTGAGAGACGTGGATTGGTTGCCTCTCATATGCACCCCGACTGGAGACTGAACCCACACCCCAGGCATGCACCCTGACTGAGAGTTGAACCGGCAACCTTCAGATTTGTGGGACAACATCCAGCCCATGGAGTCACATCGGTCAGGGCTGAAACATTGTTTTAAATGTCAGTGTCCAGGATCACCTGCAGAGATTCTGATTTAATTGCTCCGGGATGGAGCCAACGCCCCTCAGTTCTGGGGTGGCCTGGGCGTTGGTGCCTGGCCAGCTCCCACCCCACCCTCGGACTCCCTGACGGTGAAGAGAGACAACCCCTTCTGGTGTCATTCTGTCCTGGCAGAGGACTCAAAGGTCCGAGGCTGTGTTTACCCTTCCACGTTCATTCACCCAGCCGGCATTTGCCGAGCACGTATTTTGTGTCTGGAAGAGTCTCCGGACGGCCGGTTTGGCTGCCTTCGCTGCAGCGAGCGCCGCATTGCCTTTAGAAAGACCTCATTGTGTTTATTTCTCTGTGCCACACTTAGCACAGTGCTTGACATGTGGCAAGCATGTAACGCAAAATTTGATCAAATTGCATGGGGTCTTTGCCAATGTCATGAGCGAGGCAGGAAAATACATTATGCGCAAGTGTGCAGCAGAGGATCGGGGATGTGCCGGTTCCCCTCCGCTCAGACCTTGGAAAGGAAACCATCTCCTTAATTGGAGTCATGTTTGTGGCCATAGGGGTGACCTGTCTGACTTGATATTTTGGTGGCATGATCTCCCAGATGACCTTTTCTCCTTCCTCGGGGCATCACACAGTGGGAGAGCCAGGGCCTGGGGAGATCGTTTTCTCTTAATTGGTGCCCTAGTCATCGTGCTGGCTGCACTACACATTACTAGGCCACCCTCTGCTCAGACCCGAGTGCCCTTGTTATTAACTGCATGATGTTCCTCAGACATCAGGTTCCATCTCCTCCTGGGAGTGACAGAGCGGAGGGCCACAGAGAAGTGCCCCAGGCCAGCTTGACTTGCTGAGTTTTATTTTGAGACCATTGGCCTCCTTCACTCCACAAGCACTTTCTGCCTGCCCCCACTCAGGGCGCTGGTCTGGGCCGCACTTGCAGTGATGATGCAGACCCCCAGGCTGACCTCAGGCTTAGCGGTGACACAGCTGGGGCCTCTTGGGGAGCAGGTGCGATGGGGGGTTAGCTGAGCCTGGGAAGCTGGACCTGGGAGGGAGACGTTCCGATGACCGCCGTCCCACCTGTCGTGAGACTCAGGCTGTGGACAGAGCATAGACCTACGGGTCTGACTCGCCTGGGTTCGAATCTGGCCGTCACTTCTTTCTTGCTCGGGGACAGTGGGCAAGTGACCGAAGCTCCCTGGGCCTCTGATGGGGTTGTTCTGAGGACCTGAAACAAGCCACGTGCCTGGCCCGTGCAAACACATGGCAAATGTTAGCTGCTATTTTTATCGTGTCCCTTTGGTTTTCAAACATTTGGAATTTCAGGATGGAAGTGCCTAACTGCTTGACACATCTCAGAATTTTGCTCCCTTCATTCAAATGTTCAATATCCAACGAATATTTCTTGACCTACTATGTTCTGGACAATGTCTTAGGCACAGAGACATAGAGGTAAACAAATTAAGTCTAAAAATCCTGCCCTTCTGGGGCCTCCATGCTGGCAGGTGGAACATCAGTGGGTAAATGGGGCTTGACGGTGACAGGTGCTCTGGTCACTGCAGCAGAGAGAGCGGCTGACAGGGTGGCACCAGGTGGGGTCTGTTCTGGAAGGTTGTGAGGCCCAGGCCAGGATAGTGGGTTCTTGGTGCAGAGGTTGCCCTGCATGGCCTGTGCACCCCGTGGGACCTTCCTTTTCAGTCAGTGACCGAAAGCTGTATTTCCCGGTGCTGGGACCCTGAGTTGCATGCAGTGCCTTGCTTCACAATGGCCGCCTCGCTGGGTCTGCCAGTTGCCACCCCCTGGCCAGGGCCCACTAGCCACCGCTGCTTGTGTGCCCAGGGTCTGCTAGGTCTGCCGGTCACCACCCCCTGGCTGGCGCCCACCAGCCACTGCTGATTGTGCACCCAGGGTCTGCCTGCTGCAGACTTGCGCGCC
>JAPYXV010003730.1:0-11987 GCA_028533065.1 Trachops cirrhosus
AACCAATTCTGTGAGTATCCTGATCACCAGTGCTTTGAACTGTGCATCTGATAGGTTGGCTAACTCTTGGTCGCTTAAAAGAACGGGTTCTGGGGCTTTCAATTCTTCTTCTGTTTGAGCCATCTTTTTGCTGTTTTTTGTTTTGTTTTGTTTTTGCTGGGTTTTTTTGTTTTTGTTTTCTTTGTTGTTGTTTTTTGGTCTTGTGGAGCTCCTGTAATGAGGGGCGGGGCCTTAGGAGTTCACCAGGGCGGGCCACCCCAGTCACTGGGTTGTGACACTGTATGTGGGCGTGGGGTCCGAGGAGGAACAATGGTGCTTGCTCTGCTCTCTGTAGGACCTCAGACCCTGCTGCCACTTTCCAAAAGCCGACCGGGCCCCTCTGGCACCAATTCCGGTGTGGGTGGGCCTGTGCACCCCACGGGACCTTCCTTTTCAGTCAGTGACCCAAAGCTCTATTTCCCGGTGCTGGGACCCTGAGTTGAGCGCAATGCCTTGCTTCACAATGGCCGCCTCGCTGGGTCTGCCGGTCACCACCCCCTGGCCGGGGCCCACCAGCCACCGCCGCTTGTGCGCCCAGGGTCTGCCTGCTGCGGACTTGCCCGCCGCCCCAGTTGCTCTGTGCTCTGCTCCCTGTCCCTCACCCGGCTAACTCTGCCCCTCCTACTGGTCTCCATGAATGCGTCTATTTTTAAATCCTTGGGTGTCCAACTTCTATACACTTCAATTCTCTGTCAGTTCTGGTTGTTATTTTGTTTCTATATTGTTGTTGCCCTATCTTGGTTGTGCGAGGAGGCACAGTGCGTCTACCTATGCCTCCATCTTGGCCGGAAGTCCTAGACCTCACTTTAAACACAAAAATAGTTTGTTAAAAATGGACTAACAAAACAAACAAAAACAGTAGAATATCCACCTAACAAAGATTCTCCCACTTACAAAAATTATATTTTTAAAGTCAGATTCCTCTGGTACACTCAAAACATGACTTTAACAATTTAGTTGTAATTCCAGATTGGTCCTGGGAGGAGGTAAAGGTTTTATATCCACCGTATTTTCAAGAATACTTCTAGATACACATCATTTTCATAATCTGAAAAAAGCAATCAACAAATTTATCAGGAACATTTCCCAGTGTAAAATACTACATACAGGAAAACAGATCCATTTCCCCACCCTCTAGTGTTTCCCCCATGTTTGAACTAGATTTGCACACACACACAATTAGCTAGCAGACGTGGGCAGGGCTGGAAATCCTCACTACTAGTTAAATCGAAGAACCAGCCTCTTTGCCAGTAGAAAAATAGACTGGTAGCTTGGTTTCACTCAATGACAAGAAAAAAGAATTTATCTTGAATTCCTAGGGTCCAGTGCCCAGACGCATACTTCATTTTCCCAGCACTATGTGGCTGGTTTAATACTACTCTACAGACCTTAAGGGCAAGCATGCACATGGCTGCCAGCTGCAACTGTGCTGTCACCTGCAGCTCCACCGCCACCTGCGTTTGAGTTTATCTGTTTACCTCCTCAAAGCCCCAGATTGCAGTGTTTACAAGTTTTTGAACTGACAGCATGATTAAAGGAAAGTCGGGACTTTCTGAAATAATCCTCCTCTCTAGCCAGGTGGTTCAGAAAGATACACATGTTCAGTAGAAGATAGTTTTATTCAATAGATATTCACCAGATGTTCCCAGAGTCCCTATGTCACTTCTTTCCGTAAGCTGGAAGAACCAGAGAGAAACATAGCTGAAAGGAACCAGAAGTTTACATTTCCAGATGCTATGGAATGCAGAGTGTCCCCTCTTGGGGAGAGCAGAGAAGAGAGTGCAGGAACTCCTGGGTCCCACCCCACTGCCTGCCCCTCTTCATACACACCAGACCCAGAGTAGTTCTTTTCCTTTCCATCTTTCTCTAAGTTGGGTCCCTGGGCCACCTGATTCAGAATCATAGGATGTTTTTTTAAAAGGAAGTTTTCAGACCTAATAATAAGAATTACTAGGGGTGGGACGCTGGGAATTAGGTTTCCCACCAGCTCCCCAAATGCTTAGAAGGCAAGTACATTTTAAAAAACCGGGCTTTTCTTTCCCACCTTTCTCAGCTGCTCCTCTCCCCTCCCGTTCTATGGCTGCCAAGCTCAGATTAAAAGAAAAAGAAAACAGACTGAGAGAGCTATCTCCAGTTTCAGCTGGATTGCACTTCAGCATGCAGCAAAATCAGGAAGAACCAGTCTCCGGGCCAATCTCCCAGGGAACTGCAAGGAGCAGGCTGAGAAGGGCAGACCTTAAAAGAGGCCTTTTGGGGGCAGAGGCAATGCTCTGACACCTCCCAGCTCTCAGCTTCTAAGACAGCCTCTTTTCATTGCTCACAATAGTCTCTTTCCATCCCCCTCTCAACTTCCATCTTCTTCTTCCTAACCGCCTGCGGAACATTCCCCTTAGATGTCCTACTGACCTACTCAAAGTCAATACTTTCAAAGAGAAGCCATTTTCTTTCCTTCTTGGCCTAGCCCCCTTTTTGATGTTCCTGTCTTTGTCTAGAATACCAGAATTATTGCAGGCAACCATGCACAAAACCAAGTGAAGCAAGGATATTGGAATATAGCAACCAAAAAGTTTACATAAGGATGATAAATATATTTAAGAAGTTAAGAAGGTATTACAGATGAAACAAAAACATGGAATCATAAAAAATAAAAAGAGGCCCATTACATAGAATTATATACCATGCCCATCTTAGATTTATTGGTTTAACAGATGAAAATCCAGCAATGTTGAGACATGGTTCAACTTTATTTTTCTTTGATAATCTGAAAAAAATACATCTTGTTTTTTTAAATAAAAACTTATATCCACACAAAAACATGCAGGTGGATATTTGTAATAGCTTTGTTTATAATTGTCAAAACTTAGTAGCAACTGAGACATACTTTCCCACCTATGATACACCCAGACAATGGAATATTACTCAGTGCTCAAAAGAAAGGAGCTATCAAGCCATGGAAATGCATGGAGGAACATTAAATGCATATCACTAAGTGAAGGAAGCCAGTCTGAAGAGGCTGTAGACTGTATGATTCCAACTCTATGACATTCTGGAAAGCTTAAACTATGGAGACAGTAAAAAGATCATTGGTTGCCAGGGGTTAAGGAGAGGCAAGGATGAACAGGTGGAGCACAGGAGATTTTTAGGGCAGTGAAACTACTCTATATGATGATAAAATGATGAATATGTCATTATACATTTGTCCAAACCAATCACCCTAATGTAATTATGATGTATTAATGTAGGTTCATCCATTGGAACAAATGTATCATTCCGGTGGGGGATGTTGATAACAAGGGAGGGTATGCACGAGTCAGGGCAGGGTGTATATGGAGTATCTCTGTACATCGCTCACAATTTTGCTGTGAACCTAAAACTGCTCTTAAAAAACTAAAAGTCTTTTAAGTAAAAAAATTTAATGTAGATCCCAAAACCCATAGGAAAATTATCAAACTGAATACAATGTTGTGGGGTTTTTAAAGTAATATATCATAATCAATAATGGATTATCTAAGAACTACAAGTTGGCACAATATCAAAAAATCAATGTTATTTATCACATTAATACACTAAAGAAAGAAAAAAATCATCTCAACCAATGCAGAAAAATCACAGGATGAAATCCAGCACCTATTTGTACTTTTTGAAAACTTAGTAAACTAGGGAAAGATAGGAATATGCTTACCTCCACATGGGTTATATGAAAAATCAACAACAGTATCAACAACAAAAATCAACAACTATATCAACAACAATAATCACACTTAGTGAAGAAATTTTGATTGTGTCCCTTTAAAGACCAGTAACAAGAACTATATGAGCACTGTCACTGTTGCTGCTGAAGGCAGCACTGTAGCTTCTCCCTAACACCATAAAGAAAGAAAAAGAGAAGGAGATCTAAGAACAAGAAGGGACGAGCTAAAACTCATTGTTTTCAAATCATGAAAACATTTATCTAGAAAAGTCAATAGAATCAATGGACAGACTATTAGAACTGATACGAGAGTTTTGTCACTTTGAGTGACATGAAGATGCACTGCCCAGGTCACCTTCAGGGGAGAAGCTGTTACCCCTGCTGTGGGGGTACAGTCAGCAGGCAGCCTTTAGCTGGCAACCATTTGGGGGAATCCCCTCAGCTAGAGAGAGCTGCCTTGCCCAAGGTCAAGTCCTTCTCAAAATATGGGGAGAAAGGTACATTAAGTAAATATATAATAGGAGAGGCACCTGGCATAGACCAATTCTGAGAATGCACTATGAACTTTGAGGGTGTTAACTTATTCCACTACACCAGAAGTTAAATCAAATTTAACCTGTACCAGGTTATACGACTAGTAGGTTGAACAGAGCTGGGATTTGAACCCAGGTTTTCTGACACCAGAGGCTAATGTGTTAACTGCAGTGCTCCAGGATAATTTCCCCTTATCATCATAAGATCACAAAATACCTACTGTGTTCCTGCTTCTATATGTCTGTTCATTCTCTTGCCAATTCCTGGGATACACGTGTGCCTTCTATTGTATACTTGAATATAACAACTCTTCCATGTCCAGTCCAAGAATGACCCCTTTATGAACTCTTCCCTAATTGCTCCAGACATTAATATCATCCTATTTTAACCTCTCACACCTCTCATTGTCTTTATCATATATTTTAGCTTCTTTGTTACTTTTATTTAAGCAATTCATAAAATACTCACTAGCCTATCTCATGCATATCTAATAACTTCCCAGCCTGTCTCATGTAGCCCCAAACCATAGTCACGTTGCAAAGAGTAACGCATGGATTTTCTATATTCTCACAAGGCAGGATACACAGCAGGTGCCAAAAAGTGCTTGTTGATTTAAAGTAAATCAACTTCATACATATACACACACGTATGTATGTATACATGTGCTTACATATACATGCATGCATAGCTGTATGCATATACATATACGTGCCCATATCTGCATACACATGTGTGTATATACACACACGTGTGTATATAAATTAGTCTCATTATCTCAAGACTGAAGTTAAAGCAGAAGAAACAGAACTGTCTGTCCAACTCAGATCTGCTTGTCTTCCTCACACAGTCAGTATTCTACAATTTCTTCCTTATCCTCATCATTGTAGACAATCTAATTTTGATTCAGAATCTGATCTCAAAAGTCTGCCCACAGGTAAACATGCATTTATAAAGTTAGCCCAAAACTACTGAGAAGCATTTAACTAGTGTGATCACACATTCAGGCCGGACATTTCCTCACCTGAGGATACAACGCAGTCCTCATCTTAACATTACGGGACACCACATGGTTATGCAGCACCATGCACAGCCCTCTCCCTCCTGCCACCTGCTCTTAACTGGATTTCAAGTCAGCCTGCCCCACTTCATTTCACCTGCTGACTGCTTTGCTGTTGTTTCATGTAAATGTACTAAACTTGAAAACTGATGAATAAGGGTAGAAAATTATGACTATTATTTTTTAAGGGGTGGAGGCTTTCGCTGTCTTCAGCTCTTCGCCAGTCCACTGCAGTTGTTCCATGGCAAAACACAGCAGCCAAGGGGAGGCTGTGGCTGCTGGTGCTTTTCTTCTTTGCTGAATTGGGAATCCAGCAGAAATTAGTGCCTTAAACACAACCATCTGTTCTCCTCCATGCAGTCTTTTCTTCTGGACTTCAACAAGGGGTGATATGTTGATTCTAAGTCAAATTTAAATCCAATTCCTGGTGTTTCAAATCTTATTCCTCTCAGCTGAGTGTAAATTTATGAAACTGGGCCAAGATGAGGGAGGAACCTAATGTTGGCATCCTGTTAATTTTCTAGTTTTCTTTTACTACATGAAACCAATGCTACAAAAATAAAAACCAAAAACCCTGTGATATTTCAGCTATGAGAGGATTTAAATGGCCATAGATTCTGGCAGGTAAATAGTATGTAAAACTACATAATGTTCATTCATTCATTTATTCTCCAGACCCTTCATGCATATTATATTCAGACAAGAGTCAAAAACCACCAACAGAAGCTATCTGGCATATTGATTATTCTGGTTGAGTTATTGCAACAAAAACAGATGCTACCAAAATAAAGACTAGCCAGCATATATTTTCCAGTTATTCTGTTGTAAAGTCTCAACCTCACTTTCCATTCACTTAGTCTTCTCATTCAATCCTTGTGCCAGCATGCACTTCACTGTTCTTCAGTCTGACATTTCTTGACCTTATTTTGGCTTTAGTATGTCTAATAGCATGCCCCTTCTCAAGTGTCTGGGCCTAGTACAGATGTATACAAGCACAGGTTGTGCTCACAGAACAAAATAGGAATTACATTCCACCAAAGGCTATTCTAGATCCAAGGATGAGTAGGTAGAATATAATTTTGCAATCTGTTGCAAAGATTAAAACAGAGCAGAAAGTTAGAGTCTGCTTTAAGTATAAAGATAGGTCAACACTTCAAAGCTAGTTTCACAAGAGATGTTGTTTAAACATTAATGAAGGAACATACTGGTGGAGGTGGTAACCAAGAGAACATGAGTGCAAGTGGACCCTCCAGCTTAACCCAGGCACTCAGAGGCTCCTCACCCCCTCCCCTGCCCTTACAATATATACTCTGGCTACAGTTCCCAAAGTGGGAGCTGTTCCAAAGACATAGTCTTGAGAGAGTAAGGTGTTATTGAAACCATCTGTACTGAATACGTGACTAAATGCAGTTAAGGCCTCTATAGAAACTTTTAAGATTCTGGTGGAGCTGGTACAGAGATCTAGTCCTCTAGCAGCCACCCAACACAAGTCTTGTAAGTAAGTTCCCTTTTTATTAAACCTGCCACCTACCAATCTGGAGTGGCCTGCTTCTTTCTTTTGTCCCTCCTTGCACTGTATGTATAGGGGCCAGTTTGTGAAACAATACAAACATTAACTTTGAGATGCTGACTAATTTATGGTTCCTTAACTATAAAACGCAAAGATGGGACATGATGATTTTTAATGTCCCAATAAATATAACACTTAGTGATTCATGATATAGACTTTGAAAATGTCATGACAAATTTAGAACACTGAATGCATATATTAGAAAAGAAGGTCTCAAATCAATGACTTCAACTTCACCTAAAAAAAAAAAACTAGGAAGAATAAATTAATCCTAATGAAAGCAGAAGAAAGGAAAAAAATTAATGTCAAAGTGGAAATCATGGAAGTTGGAAACAGGGAAAATAGAGAAAAATCAATGAAAGCAAAAGCTGGTTTGAGAGATTAGTTCAATTAGTAAGACTCTAGTCAGACCAATCAGTCAAAAAAAAAAATGGGGAGAGAGAAAAAGACACAAAGCATCAATATGCAGAACAGGGGAGGTCAAAACCTTACAGATATTAAAATAATAAGAGAACATTATGTGCAGTGTTATCATGTACATTAATTCTACAATTTTAATCAGTTGGAAAAAATTCTTTGAAAAATGCAAGTTGCCAAAGTTCACTCAATAAGAGATATTCCAAATAGCAGATCTATTAAAGAAACTAAATTTGTAGCTGAAAACTTTCCCACAAAGGAGACATACACTCCGATGGTTTCACTGAGAAATTCTGACAGACATTTAAGAAAGAAAAAACACCAATGTTATACAAACTCTTCGAGAAAACTGAAGAGGAGAGAATGTTAACCAGTATTTTATAAGGCCAACATTATTCTGATACCAAAAACAAAGACATTATAAGGAAAGAAAACTTAAAGACTAGTATTCCTCATTAACATAGATATAAGAATTCTTTAACATATTTTTAGCAAATCAAATCCTAAAATGTATTTTAAAAAATACATCAAAACCAAGTAGGTTTTACCCCAGGAATGCAACATAGGTTTATCTGAAAGCCAATCAGTATAATTCACGATACCTATAGGCCAATAATAATAAAAAATAAGAAAATTCACTTAACATTAATTACTAAGGAATAGAAAGGAACTTCCTCAACTTGATGAAAGGCATGTATAAAAAAAAAACTAAAGCTAACATTGTACTTAATGATAAAAATCTAAATGTTTTTCCCAAAATGTATTAGGCAAGGATATCCATTCTCACATGTTCAGTGAAATATTGTACTATAGCCAATGCAATAAAGCGATAAAAAATAGAATGCATCCAGATTGTAAAGTGAAAGACTAAATATACAAATGGACAATGGCCAGACCATATATAAATACAGGACTCTGGCCAACAGCGGTAACCACCAGCCCTGGAAGTCAACCTACTATTTGCAGTAACCAGTCCATAAAGTCAAACTACTATTTGTAGCAACCAGTCCAAGAAACCAAACAGTAATGTCATAGCAATAGCCCCAAAGTGACAGAACATGATTAATAACTGAGGCTTCACTAATTTTTTTCCTGCTTCCAACTTACAAATAACTAGAGGAAGTCAAATACCTATCCTAAACCAATCATATAGAATGCCCACTTCTAGTTAGCCTACCTATAGCTTCCCTATTACCAAAAGCCTCCAATTGAGGCATAACCAATCCCTACAATTTTTCCAGCTATAAAGCTTTCCCACTCCTCTGCTTGCCTCTGAGTCTCTGAGACCCTGCCAAATGCATGTGATGGTGGCTGACTCCCTTACTAAGGGAATCAAGCTCTGAATAAATAGTCTTTGTTTATTCTCACTTAGTGGTCTTCATTTCACTCCACAAGACAAAGAAATAATACGATTTTAATTCACCAACAACATGATTGTACATGTAGAAAATACTATAAAATCTTTTTAAAGGATCCTAGAACTAATCACAGAATTAGTAATGTTTCAGGATAGAAGATTGATGTTTAAAAATCAATTGTATACCTACTGGCAACAAACAATCAGAAATTGATTTTTTTAATTCACTATCATAGATCAAAAGTATGAAATACTTTGGGGTAAAACTAACAAAATATGTGCTAGACCTATAAATAAAAACTACAATACATTGCTGAGAGAAGTTAAACAAGACAAATAAGTGAAGAGATGTACTGCATTCATGTATTGCAAGACTCAAAAATTTTTAAGGTGTCAGTTCTCCTGTAAGTCATCCATAGATTTAGTGGAATTCCAATCAAAATCTGGGTAGCCTTTTCATTTGTAGAAATTGATGAACTGGTTATAAAATGCATATTATTATGTACATTCTTAGAATAGTCAAAACAACTTTGAAAACAAAGAGCAGAGTTAGAGGACTTACACTAGCTAATCAAGACTTATCATAAAGCTCCAATGATCAAGGAAGCCTGGGATTGGCATCTACATGGAAAAGCAGATTGACCAGATGGAACAGCATGGGCAGAAATAGAATCACACATACACGGTCACCTGATTTGTGACAAAGATGCAAAAGCAACTCAGTGGAGAAAGGATAATCTTTTCAACAAAAGGTGCAAAAAAAAAAATAGATACCTCAGACATAAAAAAGAGCATTGATCCATACCTAACATCAATTTTTTTAAACAATAAAATAAAATGGATTGTAGACCTAACTGTGAAACGTAGAACAATAAAGTTTCTGGGGCAGGGGGGGAAACACATAGGATTTTTGAAACCAAAGATTAGGCAAAGATTTTACAGAGATTTATGACACAAAAAGCTCAACCCACAATTAAGCACAAATGGGCCATTTATACTTAATTAAAATTAAGAAGTTTTGCTTTCCAAAAGACAGTTAAAAGAAATAAAAGACATGCTCTGGATGGTGTGGCTCAGTGGACTGAGTGCCAGCCTGCCAACTGAAAGGTCAGTGGTTCGATTCCCAATCAGGGCACTCGCCTGGGCTGCAGGCCAGGTCCCCAGTTGGGGGAGTACAAGAGGCAACCAATGTATCTCTCACATATCGACATTTCTCTCCCTCCCTCCTCTTCTCTCTAAAAATAAATAAATAAATGAAATCTTTAAGAAATAAAAGATAAACAACCACCTAAGAGGAAATATTTGCAAATCATGTATCTGATCAAAGATGTGTGCAAATATATAAAGAATTTTCAAAACTCAACAACAAGAAACTGATTTTTAAAAATAAGCAAAGGACTTGAATAGGCAGCTCTCCAATGGCAAATAAGCACATGAAAAGATGTTCCAAATCATTAGGAAAATGACAATTAAAACCACAATCCGATAGCACTGCACATCTATTAGGATGCTAAAATAACAGTGACGGATCATACCAAAAGTTGACAAGGATTTGGAGCAACTGGAACTTTCAGAGATTGCTCCTGGGAATGTAAAATAGTGCAATGACTTTGAAAAACAGTTTGGAAATTTCTTAAAAAGTTAAATGTACACCCACTGTATTAGTTTTTTAGGACTGCCATAACCAATGTCACAGACTGAGTGGCTTAAACACTTAAGTTTATTATCTCACAAGTCTCTAGACGTCCAAGACCAATGTGTTGGAAAGCTTAGTCTTTTCTGAGACCTCTCTCCTTGGCGTGTAGAGGGCTGCCTTCTCCCTGTGTCCTTACACTGTTACCCCTCTGTCTGCATTGTCTGTGTCCTAATATCATCCTCTTCTTACAAGGACACCAGTCATATTAGGGCACACTTTAATGACCCCACTTTAACTTTAAAGGTCCTGTCTCCAAACACAGTCACATTCTGAGGTACTGGGGGTTCTGGACTTCAACATATAAATTTTAGAAAGACACATTTCAGCCCATAACATCTACCATATGATTCAACCATCCCACTTCTACCCAGCTACCCAACAGAAATGAAGCACTGGTCCATACAAACACTTGTACACTAAGTTTACAGCAGTTTTATTTGTAAGAGCTAGAAACTGAAAACAACCTACATGTCCATCAACAGGTGAATGGATAAACAAATTGCAATATATTCACATAGTAAGATAGTGTCTGTAACAAAAAAAAGACTAAACTATGATACTTGTTACAAAATATATGAATCTGAAGTCAAAGAAGCCAGACAAAATAGATTATATACTATATGATTCCATTTTATATTTATATAAAATTAAAAAAAAACTGTAAACTAATGGATAGTGACAGAGCAGGTGAGTTACTTCCTGAAGCAATTACGGCAGGGAGAGTCAAGAAGGAGGGCTGGTCTTCCTGGGAGAAGTGTCTGTTCAGGTAGGTCCTCTTTACGTTTTCTAGTTGGATTGTTTGTTTGATATTGAGTCGTGTAAGTACTTTATATATTTTGGATATTAACTTCTTGTAAGAACTGTTGTTTACAAATATCTTGTCCCATTTGGTTGGCTTCCTTTTTGTTTTGTTGGCAGTTTCTTTTGCTGTGCAGAAGCTTTTTCGTTTATTTTTGCCCTTACTTCCTTTGCCTTTAGGGTCAAATTTGTAAAATCTTCTCTAAGACAAAAGACCTTAAGTTTAGTACCTATGTATTCTTCTATGTAATTTATCGTTTCACTCCCTTTTGACAGAAGATGATCTGACTTTCGGTGTTGGCTCACACACAAAATGAAGACCATGTATCACAGAAATGTACATTTGAAACCTATATAATCGTATTAACCAATGACACCCTAATAAAATTAATATAAAGGAAGAAAAAGAAGGACTTACAAAGGAACACAGAAGACTTTTGGGACAGATAGATATGTTCCCTAGCTTAACTGTGCAGATGGTTTCACAGGTGTATACCTATGTCAAATCTTAGCAAAGTACACAATTCAAAAATAGACACTTTGATATATGGCAATTATACTTCAATAAAGCTGGTGGAAAAAATGAGTCTGGTGTCAGGCAAGAAATGACACACCTTTCCCAGAATTGTCCTCAAGTGTTTACTAGTAAAAATACCGTGAGAAAGGTTCAGTCCCTTCATTCATTTATTACACAAGTATCAATGCATGCCATCTCATTAGGAAAGATGAGGTTCCTGCTGCACATCCTTTACCTCACCAAATTCACCTTCCCACCTCACCCCCATTGTTCTATGGACCCCAAGGTGCTGAGCTGCATGAACTTTTCTA
>JAPYXV010003731.1:0-11986 GCA_028533065.1 Trachops cirrhosus
TTGTGGGTATTCTAAAGGACTCTGGGATCTCAGTGAAGACATTAAGTCATTACTCTTAAGTTTGTATAACTCTTTAAATAAATAATCCCTTTCCTTTTCACCAGTCTCTGGCATTGAGAGATGTCTTTTCCCTGGCAGACAGAAAGGCAAATCTAGTACGGGGTGGGGGACCCCTGGAGCACAAGGGTGGGTCCATTCAGTAATAGTATATCATTCACCCCATCCCAGGTCTGTTCTGTAACAGTTGCTTCTTGTACACCCACAACTGGAGACCTGGCCAGCAACCCAGGCATGTGCCCTGACTGGAAATCGAACTGGCGACCCTTTGGTTCGCAGGCCGGCATTCAATCCACTGAACCACACCAGCCAGGGCTTACTTCGGTCTCTAAAATAAACATTATTTTTAGGAATGGAACTCATATTCAGTACATGAAAGGCATTGGAACAGTAAATTTCTTTAATTTCAACATCTATCGGTGTCTGGTGCTTGACCCAATTGATATGTTCCAACAATGTTGACTGGTAAACAAATCTTGTTTTACTGTGGCCTTACATTACAACACTGGAGATGTGTTCCTAAGTGTATCCCATCTCCCCTTGTCAAATGAAATATGTTATCATACAAATACACAGAGAGGTGATTGTCAAGAAGATAGTTCTAATATGGTATTGGTGCCATGATTGTTTGGGGGGAAGATGTTTTCATTTGGGGGTGTCTCTTGTGTCATAAGTCCATTGTTCCTTTTACCATTCTTCAGAAAAAGGATTTAGCCTAACCCTGTTTGACATCCTGAACATACATGTTCACTCTTCTTATGGGTCTAAATAGTATCTAGAATATGTAGGTGTGATGGTATATCTCACCACTAAGTACATTGTTTTAACAAAAGGTATTCCAGCATAAAAATTCCTTATGTTACATTCTTAATACTTCAAAAAGTAAATTAAGTGGACTTCTTCATGAATTATGTAAATTAAAATGTGGGTAAATTTACTTAAAACAGGTGATCATTTTAGTTGAAGTTCAGGTTTCTGTCACTTCCTTCTTACCAACATTGTTAAAAAGATTTAATGTGATTATGGTTTCATTTATAAACTGGTTAGAAAAAAGTCCTAGAGGAGAACAGAGGCAGGAAAATCCCAGATATTCCATGCAGCAACATTTTCACTGATATGTCTCCTAGAGCAAGGGACAGAAAGGAAAGAATGAACAAATGGGACTTTATCATTAAAAAGGTTCTTTCTGCATGGCTAAGGAAAACATCACCAAAATGAAAAGGGAACCAACCATAGGGGGAAATATATTTGCCAATAATACCTTGGAGAATAGTTTGATCTCCAAAATATATAAAGAATTCACACAACTCCACTCCAGGAAGACAAATGATGGAATTAAAAAATGGACCAAAGTCCTGAACAGACACTTTTCCACGGTGGACATACAGATAGCCTGTAGACATATGAATAGATGCTCAGCATTATTAGCCCTCAGAGAGGTGAAAATTAAAACCACAATATAAGATACTACCTCATACCACCTAGAATGGCCATCATAACCAAATCAGCAAACAACAAGTGCTGATGAGGTTGTGGAGGAAAGGGATCCCTAGTGCAGTGTTGGTGGGAATTCAGACTGGTACAGTCACTGTGGAAAACAGTATGGAATTTCCTCAGAAATCTAAAAATGGAACTGCCTTTTGACCCAGCTATTCCACTGCTGGGATTGTATCCTAAGAATCCTGAATTGCCAATTCAAAAGAACCTGTGCACCCATTTCTTACAATAGCCAAGTGCTGGAAACAGCCTAAGTGCCCATCAGTAAATGAGTGGGTCAAAAAACTATGGTACATTTACACAATGGAATTCTATGCAGCAGAGAGAAAGAAGGAGCTCATACCCTTTGTGACAGCATGGATGGAACTGAAGAATATTTCGCTCAGTGGAATAAGTCTGGTAATGAAATACAAATGCCATATGATTTCACCTATAACAAGAATCTAATGAACAAAACAAACAAATGAGCAAAATAGAAACAGAGGGATGAAACCAAGGAACAAACTGACAGGGAGCAGAGGGGAGGAGAGAGTGGGATAAGGGAGGAAAGAAGGCAAAGGGTCTAGTTAAAGAACAATTATAAATGACCCATGGACATGGACAACAGGGTATGGATTGACTGGGAGAGTGGGGGGGTTTGGGGCAGGGAAGAGCAACAGGGGAAAATTGGGGCAACTGTAACAGAACAACAATAAACAAAAGAAAAAAATAATAAAGTAAACTGCAGGCATCATTTTGCATGAGAAAAGAATGTGAGAAACACAGAAAGGGGCAAGTTGAAGATGTTCAGTTCCTTCTTTGAAACTTTTTAAATGAAATAATGCACTCCTTATATGGTGAGGAGTAAATGAGGGGTGAGGGAAACAGGAGTATTATTCTAGCGGGGCTCTGTTCCCATGGATATCTGAGACAAGAAATGAAGGTTCACCCTCTAATGAGGATATTAAGAAAAAAAACCCTGCCATTTGAACACTATCATTTCATACCCCAAAATAGAATGAAGTCCTTTAATAAAATTACCTTTCTACCACATTGCCCTTATTTTTCACAGCCCTGTGAAATTTCATTAGAATTTGGCTGGCATTAGTCCTTGGACTAGCCTTTGGGAACTGCTGAACTAGATGACTTTTAAGATCCTTCTAACCATGAGATGCTATAATTCTATGATAGAATTTCACTTGTACCTGGTCAGCAGAAGAGAACTGAGGGACTGAACCTGGGTCAAGAAGCAGACAGATCCTGAAAATGTATTTGTGAAAAGGTTGGCAGTCAGGCCCAGAGCAGAGTATATTTTCTCCTTGGAATTCTTAATCATATTTCCCTACTGTTAATATGAAGATGAATTTATCTAAAAAGGCCAGAGGGTTGTTGTGACGAGAACCTGATATTGAACTTCTGTGTCTAATTTCTGGCTTAGGGATTTCTGTTGCCAGCATGTGCACTGTGACACTTGGAAGAAAAGACAGCTATGTCAGTTTCAGCATCTCTCTTAGTAATAGCATTTCAAATGTGTTTATTTCTTTGTCTTAATATTTTATTACTAGCCTGGTGTTTTCCTCATCCCTCATGTGGTCCCCTTCCACCTCCCCTTGTCAACTTATAAAGCTACATTGTGGCAAATTTAAATGGAAAACCACATATCTGGGGTGATTTATTGTTAATGTGAAATTCTATCCTAACCTGCAAGTTGAGGAGCGGGGATCCTAAGCTATTTCAAAATTCATATTATAAGACAGACAATCAGATGTCCCCAAATCACAACATCTTGTACCCTATTAATCGTACACTGACAGAGCCCTTTGGTTGCATTTGTATTTCCAAATAAATACAAACATATGTCACCATTTTTTATTGATTTTGGACTTTCCTGGGAAGGAAACACTGTTAAATTATAATAAGTGGTGTCAACTAAAACAAATAGTGCAAAACCCATTAAGAAGGCATTTGTTGCAGAACTTGGTTTGATTTGTTGGCGTCAGTTGAAATCATGTCAAAATGATGTCTTCGGAAACCAAATAAAAATTTGTTTGCAAATTTGTCTGCAGCAAGCATTTCTAGAGCATAAAAATCCTTAAGAATCAATATGGTTTTATTCAGTATGCAAATTTACTGAAAAGCATTACAGCAAAAATTCTATTGCTGAATTATATTATAGTGTTTGTGAATTAATAAATAATAATAGGTAATAAATAATATAGTGACTGAATTAGATAATACATTTATGAAGAAGTAGAGAAAGAAAAGATTAAAGGGGATAGTCTTGGGAGAAAATCAATTTTCAGATAAGCTAAACTAACATTTTATATTCCAAAAATTAATGGAGTTCAGTCCTATAACTCAAAATGTCCAGTTAAACTAAATTTCACTGCAGCCTTTAAAAATGGAAAGGAACTGAAAAATGCCAGGTTCTGAAGTGATAGCCATTTGAGTTCTTTATGTTTTCTGCTTCTAATTTTTTGGGTATGTGATTTTTTTTTATATTTTTTAAATTGTTCAAGTACAGTTGTCTCTATTTCCCCCCATTACTCCCCCTCACCCCAGGCATTAGTCAGTCTGCATCTATAATTTGCATAACTGTGTTTGCCTTCCAGGTAATCAGAAATTTAATTGCTATCAGAATAAAATTTGAGTCTCATTTCCAAATGATGTTAGTGCAGTGTATCCCAATGTGCAGTTTTGAGAGTGACTATAATCAGACAAAAGAGAGGGATTCAGTTAGAGTTGAGATTCAATATAAAATCTAAAGGAGTTCATCTTCAGTATATCCAGAGGTCCTTTTCTGCCACTATCCTCTCTCTTTTCACTGCCTTCCAGGGCACAGTTCTCAAAAAACACTTCACCTGTGGTGTTTAAGCTCAGTTTTTCATTCTTGGCCCTCTGTGTCCTCCTCTCATTGAAGTAGACCTCATTCCTGGTATGCTTAAAGGAAAATATTGGTAAACTAGTTAATATCTTTCTACCTACCTTACATCTTCCAGGTGGTTTATTTTTATTTTTTCAAAGTAAAGAGAATACAAAAACAAGCTGAATCTCAACCACCAGCTACTATCACCATAGTTTCATAAGACAAAGGATACTTTAATGCTCCCCTCCCCCACAATGAAAGTAGGAAGGATATAATAAAAAAATAATGGACAGTCTGTTTAATTGAATATATTTAGCTTTTTGACAAACTGTCATTACATTGATTTTATTTTTCTAATTTTGTAAAATACCAGTGAGACTTCATCAAAGCCGTGTCCTATTTTGTAAGCTGGTGTTTGAAAACTGTTATTTTAAAATAATTGCATTGCTATGATGTTCAAAAGGAAGGGCTGTGGTTTTTACTACTGATTTTTTTGGTGGAGTGAAGTATAGTATTGGAACAAAGCAGGAAGAGGCTTTAAAATTACACAAATGGTTGTAATTTTAGGGCTTTGTATGGTGGGGCTGGCCTTTTGCTGTTCACATCACACTTTATATCCAGCTTCCTTCTTGGAGTGATTGGATACTGCAATTCCCTTTCCTCTGTAAGGCATCACAGATATTACCCCACTCCAGGTTGGCAAGACAACATTTTAAAATTTATTTGAATTTTGCAAAGTGTTCTGTAAGCAAAGTCTTTTAGAATCAGGGAGAGCAAAGTTGTTAAATTATGCATATATTATATCTGCATCGTATATTTGTACATTAATGTGTATTCCAACTTCCAATAGAGATCATACCAGTTTCTTTCTTTTTTCTCTGCAAAAAGACCCAATGAGCTAAATCAAACCTTGAGCTAAGTGCTGTTAGAATTCCAGCTTTGGGGGTTGTTAGAAGCATTGCGAGGAAAAATCCAACAGAACAATGCCCTGTTCTTAGTTGTGAGTGAAGCCTAGAGACCATCAGAGGGAGTACTTCAGCTGCTATGAAAGGGCTCAGAGGGAGACAGATAATAAATGTACAACAAACAATCCAGTGTCAGAAATGATCACTATTGCAAAATGAGACTGAAAGCCTGTTTTTTTTTAAACAATTTCTACAGATGAAGTCCCAACTCTGGCCATGGCCAATATTAGCAGGAAAATTCTTTGAATGTGGCTAATGCAGAATCTTGTAAGGACACAGAAGATTTGCTCACTAACCTGTAAGAGAGGTACTCACCATGCATGTTTAAATGTGCTAATAGTTCTGTTCTTTAATGGTACTGATTTAATGAAGATGATATTATGCCTTTTTAACATTAGCCATGCCTTTCTAATGAATATGAAGATTTGCTGGCCAGTGCTGACATTAGCTAAAAGCCTGATCTTTAAATTGTCATTTCCTCCCACATTTTCCTTGCCTTTACCTTCCTTAGTGCCTTGGTACTCTTTTGGTGGGCCCCACTTGAATCTCAAACCACTCCTTACCCTATTTCTAAATCAATTTCTAAAATGACAGAAAATATACCAGCAACCTCAGACTTCTTTAATGGAGGTTGAAACAATGAGTCAGAAGTGAACTTTATGTATTCATTCCACCCCTTAATCACAGTGCTTCCCTGCCCCTTTCTAGGTGATTTTTACTTTAATCTCCTAGTGTACAGCTTAGTTGGTAATTCTGCCTTGTGTACCTCTATGGCTATGTCTCCACTCTGAACCTTGCCTACCTCCTGCCAATCTTCTCTCCCTAGACTCTTCCCCAGTTTGCAACATGATATCCTATGCTAAGATATAGACAAGTTATGATGATGACAGACACTGCAATTGGCTTCTGGGTTTGGAAACTTTCTAGAATTTTTTGTTGCTGGGTTGGATCCCTCCCTCTGATCACTGCTTGAAGCTGAGAATGCTGCTCTGGAAATACCAGCTGCTTTGGCTGAGGCCAGCCTCTGCATTCTGGTCAGGTTCCCTCAGCACCTATTCTATTTAATGGGTCTTTTGCGTCATCCAGCTTCCTCTCACATCATACTTTGTGGTTGAATCCATCTATGATTTGTCTTTGTAGATGATATTATAGGTACTGCAAAAACCTCTATTCCCAAAATCTCCATTAATGATACCTGAAATTTATTTCTATTAGAAATTCAGCTCTTTGAGATAGGGGGTTATGTCTATAGGAGATATCTGCAAAAGTGCAGACATTCCACAGGTCTTAGTAAGATTAGGCTAGGCTAGGTTGTGATAATGAGTCAATCCAAATATGTAATGTCTAAATGCAATAGTTTATTTCTTGCTCACATAGCAGTTTGTGTGTTTTCTAGCCAGTAAGATGGTTCTCTTTTCCATAATCATTTAGAGATTTGAATTTTACCCATCTTGTGGCCCCTTGATTCTTTAGGACCTCATTGGCATCTACACGCAGCTGGTGAAGAGAAGAGTAAACCTGGAGAGTCAAACCATTTTCTTAAAAAGTCAAACCTTCTCTCTGGAGGTGATGCCTAGAATTTATTCTCACATGTCATTGGTTAGAATTTAATTACATCATCTCATCTAATTATAAGGAAAGCTGGGGAATGTAGCCTTTTGATATTACCAGGGGAAAAAAAGGAGAATACATTTTGGATGACAGCTAACAACCTCTGCTATACCAAATAAAGATGACACACTAATTCATTTTCAGTCTTTGATACCTTCACACAGTTTTGCTTATTAAATTGCTAATACTTTAGGAAGCAGATTACAAAATAGTAGTATATAAGCTAAGTTAGAGGAACAAAATGGGGGTGGGAATTAGAGGAATATATTGCCTATATATGGGTAAGTGATAGGAATGTGGAGTTTCTTTGAGATGACAAATTTGTGGGGACAGGACCCTTAGAAAATCAGAGGTCAATATAAGGGTATGGGGAATAGGAGACACAGAGGGAAGGAAACAACATAAAGATGGAAAGGATGTCTTAGTTTTGTTTCAGGTTAGACCTGGTTCTAATGTCTATATTCAAAATGCTTGCCAAGTGAGGGTCTCATAATGTGAATAATCCCATTTTGTGCCTATTTGTACCAGTTATGTGTCTTTGTCAGAAGTGGGAGCAAAATACTTCCAAAGCCCTGGTTCTCAATGTGCTCCATCATATTCTTGTTTGTCATAAGATTTTCCCACTTAGTACCAAACCAGAAGAATCAAAATACCATTAATTTAATCATTCTTTGGTCTTTACTCAGGTTATAATGAAGCAATAGCTTTTTTTACAGCTATTTGGTGCCAGGCTGCCCATTGGGAGTCTTATCATATATGAGGCAAAATCTTTTCATATAAGATTGGGTTCTGTTTTCTGTTGGACTGACCTCTATTTACATCCTCCCTTCTTCCACAGCCCTACAAACTGTGAGAGATTGACCCATGCTGGTGACTTACTGAAATACCCTTAACCACCTGGCCTGGAACATCAGTTGATTTAGCAGGAAACAGGGAGGTGAATGGAAGGGTGGAGGTTGCCAAGCAGTGAGTTGCAGCTGTGATCTACAGCGCTGTTAATGGGGCTCTGAATCTGATTTGCGTTTAGCTGAAAGTACTTAGCAAAAGCAGACAGGAGGCAAAGGTCTGGAGACAAGGCATCGATAACCATAGCTTTTGCTTTTTAGCCTGTGTCCTGAATATTTTCAATGAAAAGAATCACTGAAGATGGAGAATCATGAGCAGTTAACCCGTTCTCCATAGATTTCTAAGGGTTTTAGCACATTGTTAGTGGTAGATGGTTATCCAAGTAATGTGATGTGACAGTGCTCCAAGACATCGTTTTCATGCAGTGCCTTAGGCCCACCATTAAAGATCATGTGTTTAGGAACTTTTAAAGCAGTTTAAATAAACTTAGTCTAGTTAATAAACACTTATGCGGCACTTGCTATATGCTAGGCACTGTCTGAGGGCCTCATAGGTATTAACATACACATTCCTTGTAACCATCCTATGACATAGGTATTATTTTTAGTATTTTTATTTTACAGATGAGGAAACAGAAAGTGGCCAGAAAACACAAAGCTAGCAAATGGCAGAGACAGGATTGCAAACCCAGGCAATCTGGCTCCAGAGTCTGTACTCTTAACCATTATATTATGCTACCTCTGATAGCACAGAATGTTATATTTATTTTGGGTGTATGTCACCCATTCTAGTAGATATGTGTTTACCTAACCATACTACTGTCCCTTATACCTAGCGAAGAACAGAACTATGAATGTTTTGAAGGCAAAGGATATCATAGCTCCTGATAAGATTGTTGGGGGAAAGAGGGTATCAGAATGTGGGTCTTCTTAAAGGGCTAGATCCTCCAGCAATTAAGTTCCCTAAACATGCACCATTCAAGGAACAGTGCTTTTACCTCTGGTCTTTCAGCTTGTATGAATTTGATTCTGGTAGTTAGCATTTTCAGTCTCATCTCTTATTTTTATTTTATTATTTTTTTAGTATACTCAGATGTGGTATAGGTTGGATATGAAACAAGTGAACTCCCATTCACAGAGGGAACAAAGAATGGGTTGAGCTGAATGGGAAACCATGGGTGATCAACTTAAAACTGGTTTCCAGTTCTGTCTTCAGAGTCAGTGCACTTTGCTTTCCCAAGACAAGATTATTTCCTCTTAGCTGCTTTCCTTATGGATAATTTGGTACTGGATGCTGCTCTTTGATCATTCAAAGCTCCCATGAACTTTTTCCCATCCTGCTTCTTCTTCACATTCTATTACCACCATGTTGCAAAAGGCCGCTGTTGTCTCTCCAGAATGTTTGGGTGTTAGATAGCCCATGGCTTTCAGTCTATAGCTGTCTCTTTACATACCCCTGTCTGTGGTTCTTCAAATCTTCAATTCTATGTATTAAATTTATGTGTCTCACTAAATATTCCATAGGAGTATCTGATTGCAAAGGGAGTGGTGATGATTTTGGTGTGTATCACCCCGCCAGTCCTTGTCCCTGGAATAATTTTCTCAGCCAGACACTATAACCAAGTTAGTCAGCAGAAATTTAAGTGCCTACTATGCACAGGATGCTAAATGTGTCACTGCATGCCCCAGGTACCAATAAATGACCTCACTAGACCGTTATAATCTCTGCTCTGAGGGAAAGAAAAGATATTTTGACTGACACACTTTTTTTCCCTGTGTGTAACTGGGAATTCAGCTCCTACACTTTGGTGCTGAGCTCGTTGTCTTCATAATTAATGCTAAAAAGAACAGATTTGGAAAGAACAAGGGAACAAGAGGCTAAAACTCCAGAGAGAGCCTTAGAAGTGGACTTCAGTGCATTTTCCCCCACACTGTTAATCCCCCATGGTCACGTGGGGAATACAAATGCCCTTCTCAGGCCCTCTAGTTCAATTTCACCATAAGACAATTGACCTATTGCCACTGTGAGCAGCAAAGCCTTGAACAAAGCAGCTGCTGAAAGGACTTTGTCAAGCTGGAAATGAATTATTAATATGGTTCTGAAAGGGAATGGCATCAGAAATCACACTCTTTATTATTTGCATTAATGAGCTGGAAGATGATGCAGTAAAGAAAATCCCAAGTTTGGAGAATGCTATATTTTGAAGTGCCACAATGAGTGTAGAAATAATGAAATCCAACAAATGTAAATTCAGACTAATGTGTCTCTGAACAAAGAGCCCAGAGAGGGAATATTTTCAGAGCAGGAAAGGGCGAGAGCAGGATGTCAAGTTATTACTGAAATTCCCTACTGTCAGTTTGCTTGAGAATGAAGCTCAGACTTAGGAAGAAAGAAAAAAAATGCCCAGATTGCCTGCTGGACAGACACAATACAATGCACCTATCAAAGTAGTAACATTATCTTTATTAGAGATGTGTGCCCAGTACAATATGCCATTCATCTCTTATCTGGGTTGAACGGTAAATTATTCTAATACAATACCATATGCCACTCCTCAGAGAGATTCTGAATTTCACAGCTTGATTGGCAGAGGCATGTATGTATGTTCAGGCTTTCTGTATACTTCCTCTAATGCTGGCTGCTTTCCTTTCACTCTATACAGAACCCTTTTTCCCAACAATAACCTCCCTCCCTTCATTAGAAATGCTATTTTTAACTCTCTTTCTTCACTAGACATGCATTCTGAATATTTTTCCCTATAGGCCCCAGTCCGGCAAAGCCAGAATTCATCCCTGCCTTTACCGGAGCATAACAATCTCCTGGGATTAGAGACAAGGCAACATTTTGCCCTACTAAATTAGAACCTCCCCCAAACTGATACTTCTATTTTGTTTGAATTATACTTCATCCTATATTATATCTCTGAGTTTTTTGACAGTTGGTCACTTGTCTTGCTCCACATTTCTACCATTTACACAGCTCCCAGTTTCTGTCTTTAAACATCTATGGGATCTTGGTTATTTGTTGTTTATCAAGCTTCTGACCCACTACTTGCCCTCATCTCCCTGTTCCCTTTTGCTCTGACTCTAGCTTGCCTAGCCTACTTGGTCCAGATTCCTTGCCTGCTCTGATTTCTAGAACCTGCATAGTCTCTACTAAAATATTTTACTTGTTGGGCTGCCTTCTCTCCTAGGTAGTGCTTTGATTGTCTATTATTAATACTTTGGAGTGATGCCACTCTGTACTATATTTTTCCACTAAGGCTTTGGGTCAATTTGGAGAGAGATAAGATGATGGCTGAGGGGTGTGTGTGTGTGTGTGTGCATGCACATACACATAGGGATCTACTTGGAAATGATTGACCACTTTCTGTTAAATATCAATCTATCTAAATAAATATGCAAGGAAGGACATTTTATTTTTAATTTTAGTTTTCTTAGAGAATAACATTTTATTATTTTTTATTTTTATTGACTATATTTGGATGACGTTGGTTAATAGAACAAGCAGGACATTTTAAAATGATCTTAAATAGTGTCAATAGTATTGACTCTCAGTGATAGACCTGGGCTATGCCTACCCTGACCTTGAATCTTGAATGAGAAAGTTTAGGGACACTTCCGGCCAAGATGGAGGCATAGGTGGATGCACTGTGCCTCCATGCACAACCAAGATAGGGGCAACAACCATATAGAAACAAAATAACAACCAGGACTGACAGAAAACTGAAGTGTATGGAAGTCGGACACCCAAGGATTTAAAAATACACAAGTTCATCCAGACTGGTAGGAGGGGCGGAGTCAGGCCGGGCAAGGGATGCGAGCAGAGAACTGAGCAACTGGGGTGGTGCGCAAGTCCGCAGCAGGCAGACCCAGGGCGCACAAGTGGTTGTGGCGACCAGGAGATTCAGCCAGGTGGCCATTGTGAAGCAAGGCACTGTGCGCAACTCAGGGTCTCACCACCAGGAAATAGAGCTTTGGGGCACTGACTGAGGAGAAAGGTCCTGCCAGGTGCACAGGCCCACCCACACCGGAATTCGTGTCAGAGGGGCCCAGTTAGCTTGTGGAAAGTGGCAGAAGGGTCTGGGGTCTTACAGAGAGCAGAGCAAGCGCCATTGTTCCTTCTCCGACCCCACCCCCACAGACAGCTTCACAACCCAGCGAAT
>JAPYXV010003732.1:0-11986 GCA_028533065.1 Trachops cirrhosus
GGGCGGGGGGGGGGGGGGGGGGGGCGTTGCTCTGGGAAGGAAGCGAATGAGTCTACAACCTGATAATCAGCCCAGACCTAAAGCAAAGAGACAAGGACCAAAAGTGTAACAGGGTCCAGAACTCAGGGTGTCCAGGAAATATTAGAAAATAATGTCCTCACCCCCACCAGTCTGAGCTGGGGGATGGTACACATGAAACAGGGCCGTTGAGAGTTGTTTTGCACAGCAACAGCTTTGCAGCTAACCTCTGGTGTGGGCATTTAACACATCTATAACCTTTAACTAGTTTCATGGATATGTTAAACAGATGTGGCCATGCTTTGAGCCAGGGGGATGGGAGTGACTTCCACCCAAGATGTAACTGGGAGGCAACATCTTCTTTACTCCCCCTGGTTACAGCTCCTGTGTGAGAGCTTGGAGATGACTGGCTCCACACCATGGAGCCACGCCTGCCTGGACTTACTATGGGAGCCTAGAAAAGCTAGAAGAATGCGGGAATGCGGGCAGGTATAACTGGTTGTGGGAGGAGTGGGAAATAGGGCTGCAGAGGAAGATTGGCACTGGGATTTAAATCCAGGTGCAGCAGCCATGCCAAGTTGGGACCACGTAGCTTTGGGGTGTTTCCTTTTGCCACATGGCTTAGGAAGCAGGAAAGACCTTGCCTGGAGGAAAAGGGGTGAAAGGACTCTTGCTGGTGGGCCACAAGAAGGAGCCACATGGTTTTGGATTAACTGGGGATCGTGGCGATGACACAGCTGATGGTGCCAGAACTGAGGGGCTGCCTGAGCCACGGACTACTTCTTCTTTTCCTGAGATACGGTACCCCAGATTGGGGCAGAGGGAGAAGGAAGGACTGTATGCATTTGTGGGTATTCTAAAGGACTTTAGTATTTTAATGAAGACATTAAGTCATTACTCCAAGTCTGTATATCTTTTTGAATAAATAATTCCTTTCCTTTTCACCAATTTCTGGCATTGAGAGAAGTCTCTCCCTGATGGCGGGCAAGGTGAACCTCATACAGGGCGTCCGTCCATTCGGTAATTGTATATCGTTCACCCACCCGAGTCTGTTCTGTAACAAAAGTAATACTAAATAATAAGAGAAAGTTCTGTCAACATTTTCTTTCAGGTACTGAGCTGACACATGAGGCTTTATTGATTTGATGCATTACAAAAACACAACAGAAAACCCAAAGGAGAGGACAAAATTTAGCAAGGTAATGTAGCCAGTGGAAATGGGATCCCAAGGAAAGCATTTCATGGACCAATGCATGGGAGATGGTGGTGTGGCAAGATTTATTTGGGTAGAAATGGAAGGCTGTCCCTGTGTCCCATCTCTGTCAGTCCTGCCATGGAAAAAGTCCAACTGTGTCTTCAGCAAGGCCAAAACAAAGACCAGTGTCCGGAGTTTGTGTCATAGTAAAGCTTAGTCCTTTGGAGCCCAGGCAGCAGCTAGGCTGTCTCAGTCCTCATCCAGGTAGCTTAGTGCTGTTTCCAAATGTGACTGCTCTAGCCAGGCCTCTGCCTGGAGCCTGCATTTGGAGTCCCGGTGGCTACTAGGGCCATATGGTTATAGGGAGAACATATGAATGAATGGGGCAAGCACAGGTTCCTGGCAGGGGGGTGGAAGGATAGGAGTGGGCAGAGGGGGAGGGTGTGAGCAAGCACTAGCACGCTTCTTTATTGAACTGAGTTATATTATCTTGGCCTTGGGATAGACCAGGAGGTTTTCCTAATAACCAATCAACTTCCCAAGCTTTAGTGGGCTTCTGATGGCTCTACCCACTAGCCAACTGATCCCTTCCCCAGGTTAGACTGACAGGCCTCTCTGGTTAAGCACCTCCCCCTGTAGCCATTTTGACTTCCATTGTGCACGTGCATACTATACCTCTCCCTCCTCCCACTTCCCCCAGTCCAATCATCTGGTACCAGAGGGTAGGCAGTGCTGTGGGGAGATTTCCTGTCTGCTCCCAGGATTAAGTCTCCCGGTGGCAGTTCCCTGGGGTGAGTGAATGGATCTGTAAATGCTAGAGCTTCCTGGTGAAGCAAGCAGGCTTCTGCTCCTTGGTTGATTATGTTCAACAATGTTCGATTCCCTTTGCTCCCTTCCTTTAGTAATAAGTAGCTACCTACCTATGGTAACAGTAACACACTGCAAATATACACATGCATGACTATTAAAAACCCATATTGCACAATTTTCACAATACACAATTTTCAACTGGTGTGCTGCAATACTTTTTAAAACATGCAATACCTGACTATTTAGTCAGGAACACTGACCTCTTTTCCCTTAGATTGTCAAATAAATGAATGACAACAGCCAACACAACAATAGCTATCCGGTGTGAACGAATCAAAATATTATCTATTTTTTTGTCAGATGGACAAAAATGTATTTTTTGGTGTGGCACAGAATTTTAGTAATTAGTTTATGTGTAACATGAGATGAAAAAGGCTAAAAATCGCTGTTTTAGAAAAGCCCCTTATATTTCTTTCCTATTTATCAAATTATAGTGCTAGGTTCTATAGAACCAAAATACTTAAAGGTATTATTTTGCATGATCTTATCATAAACTCTTTTGTAATTACTTAGCTAATCATTACTCACATCATGGTGTAAGTCAGAGTAAAATCACTACGTTCAATTTAGTTGAAAAAAGCAGAAGCTCAGGAAGTTGAAAAGCTTGCCTGAGGTGACCCAGTGGAGTTCAGATGAAGACAAGAACCCGACACGAACACCAGAGCTCAGGGAATTACGCCCTGTATTAAGACTACTGTCAAAATGAAAGTTTGTAAAACATTAAAAATTTCAAACCAACATGGCCAACACTGGATTCACAAAATTGTCTAAATTAAAAAGAAAATCAAACATAACCCAGAAAGTCCACCCTTAGGTATGTAATCACAAACGCACACATACGCGTGTTAACCACACAACTGAGTGGTTACAGCGGCACTGTTAGGAACAGCCAAAGACCGAGAACCACTGAGATGCCCATCAACAGCACAATAATGAAGCTGTGGTGCTCAAAGAATGGAATATTATACAGTAATGAGAAAAACAAACTATAACTGCACACAAAATTATGAATGAATCTCACGAACGTGGTACTCAATGAAAGACACACGTATGTTGCATTACAGCATTGATGTAAAGCACAAAAACAACTCTAATGATGCTGTTGAATTCGGGCACGACTGTCCTTCCTCAGGACAAGGTCACAACTGGAGGAGAGCAAGCGGAAGGTCTGGGGAACTGGCTAGGCTCTGATTCTTGATTGGTGCTGTCAGACTGCGAGAACTCAGTGAGTTATCACACTTAAATATTTTTAAGTCAATCATAAAAATCAACAGAACAGAACAGAAATACAAATATAGATCCAAAGTATGAGATCAATTGATTTTCATCAAAGGTACCAGAATAATTCAATGACAAAAAAAAAAGTTTTTTTCAGTCTGAAAAATAGAATATCTAGTTAAAATAAATGAGATATACTTGGGAGGGGAACCTTAACTCTCACCTTACAATATACACAAAAACTGACTTGAAACGGAGCACAAACACACATAAGCACCATTAAGAAAATGAAAGGCAAGAGAAAATTCCCACAGTTAGAAGAAAAATCATATATATATATATCTCTCTGACATATGACTCATTTGCAGAATAAAGATTTAAATCATACTATAAAATTTTATTTTAATTATATAAAATTTTTAAACATTTTACATGGAGACATCATTTGAAGACATCAAATGGCCAGTAAGCAAATGAAAACATGCTTAACACCACTAATCACCAGTGAAATGCAATGAAAACCACAAAAGGTACCACTGCACACCCACCAGAGTAGCTCGAATGAAAAAGACAGACAATATGGAGTGTTGGTGAGGATGTGAAGGAACTACAACTCTCCCACATCGCTGGTCGAAGTATAAAATGGGATAGCCCCTTGGAGAATTATTTAGGAGACATCTAGCCTATGACCTAGTAATTCTAGGTTTTCATTCAAAGAAAACATGGGTTCACACAAAAAAGATGTGTTCATGAAAATTGACAGATCTCTTCACAATAGCCAAAAATGAACATCAACAAGTAAATGAACCAAAAAAAAAAAAAAAAAAATGGTGGTGTATTCCCACAATGAATACATGGCAGTAATAAAAAAGAATGAGCTCTTGATACATGCAAAAACATGGGTAAACCTCAGAAATATTAAGAGACACTTAAGAGCACCTACTATGTGATAGCATGTATACAAAACCTTAGGTGAAATTCACCAGTATAAAAAGCGAATCGCTGCCTGACAGCGTCCAGAAGCTACGTGGGGAGACTGGCTGCAAAAGGCCATCAGCAGCTTTCTGGAGTGATGGACATGTTTTACATCTTAACCGGGGTGGTGGGAACATGAGTATCATACATTTGTTACAACTCACTGAACTATACACTTAAAATAAGTACATTTTATTTTTATTTAAAAATTTTCCTTACATTTGTTGATTTTAGAGAGATACAGAAAAGGACAGAGGGAAAGAGAGAGTAAAACATCAATTTGTTGTTTCACTTATCTGTGCATTCACTGATTGATTCCTGTATGTGCCCTGACTGGGGATCACACCCACAACCTTGGTGTATCCAGATGATGCTCTAACTAACTGAGCTACCCAGCCAGAGCCATGAGTATATTTAATTATAAGTAAATTATGTTTCAATAAATCTTTTTTTAAAAGTAAAAATAGTCATAGTGCTGTACAAAAATATATAATGATATGGAAAATTGATACATTTAATTGGAAAAGGTTGTATTTCTCTATCATCATCATCCATTAAAAGAAAAAAGGGCTTCATGGAGAAATGGATGATTCTAGAACTGGGACAGGCAATATACAAGATGAGCTCCTAATAGTGACAGAAAGTAAGGAAGTGCTCAAAGACAAAAAACCCCACCACACTGCTGGGGAAATGACAAAGGGGCACAGGAGCCAACTGGCGCTTGACGTGGCCAAAGCAGGAACACTCTGCGCGACAGAGTGAGTAAGTGGTACTGGATTACAACCCCCAGTGCAACATCAATATCCTCGAGTCCATGCAGATACTAATAAATGACTGCATAAATTAATCACAGGGGAAAAGAGACAAATCTAATGTGCTGAAAACTCCAAATAAACCATGTAGGTGCTCCCCACTAAGGAAGGGGAGCACAAACCCCACTCCTTCATTGCAGGCTGTGCGCAGTGACTTTCTTCTGGAGAGTGGAGTGTGGAAAGGCGGAGGAAGGGGACCTCACAGTGGAGAAGCCTGACAAACGTGACCTCAGCCAGGTGACCAAGTCAACAGTCATCAGAAATCATGTTGACAGCATGTACTTTTGATATGATGTGATGAAAATGTCATTTTACCTATGATCATCCTCCCCCAAATGCCTAATCCCAACCTAACCACGAGAAAAACACCATACAATTCCAAGTGATGGACATTCTACAATACCCGAAGAGTACTCCTCAAAACTGTCCAAGTAATCAAAAATGCGGAGAGTCTAAGAAACTGTCACAGCCAAGAGCAGCTTAAGGAGCCATGACAAGTAAACATGATGTCCTATCTCGAATGGGACCTGGGACAGAAAAAGCCCTCAGGAAAAACGAAGGACACCTTCATGACAGTGTATGCAGTTAATACAACGTGTTCACACCGGTGCATGAATAGTCACGAACAGGCCACAACAGTGTGGGATCACCATAACTGGGGCGACAGCAGGCGGGGTGTGTCTGTGCGGGTGGGTGATGTGGGACTCCGTGCCATCCTCACACAGCGCTGTAAATCTAAAACTTCTAAGATAAAGTCTTTGAATAAAAATATTAATCAAAAGCAGGTCACATATAGTATCACTCCTTTTTGGTCACGTTGCATGAGTGATAGTATGTATTCTTTTTGTTAGGCTTACACTCTATAAACTTTCTGCAAAAAATGAGTACACAAATACCATACATAAGGAAAAATGAAATCTTTCAAGTTAATGATCAGTGACAACATGAACACCTGTAACGACAGCAAGGGCTCTTCCAGCGCCCCTCAGCACGGGCACTGCGGGGACTTCCACCCTCCACTCTTCACTCCTATTACTAATGTGTCGTATTTCAAAGGGCTGGAAACCAAGGGCCTTTCCCAGGTTGGTACACAAAGATGACAGGGGAGGGCCTGGCTGGTGTGGCTCAGTGGATTCAGTGCCGCCCTGCGAACCAAAGTGTCACCTATTCGATTCCCAGTCAGGGCACATGCTTGGTTTGCGGGCCACGTCCCCAGTGGGGGGCGCATAAGAGGCAACCGCACATTGATGTTTCCCTCTGTCTCTTTCTCCCTCCCTTCCCCCTCTAAAAATAAATAAAATCTTTTTTAAAAAGTTTGGAAAAAAAGATGTTAGGAGAGATAGAAGCAAATGGAGAAAGGACAGCACTAAAGTCAGGAACACCATAAAAATATAAAGCTTTGGAGACTGTCCTGAGGATGAATTTTCAACAGTCAATTCACAAATAAAATAGTTTTCACAGAGCCCCAAAAGGCTTCATTCTATTATTCCGCTCCCTGATCTGCTTCCTGAAATCTTGTGGCTTTTCGTTTCTTTCTCTTGGGAAAAACTGGGAGCACACATTGCCCACACTCCCACCTGGAGTAAAAACAACAGGTTATTGGGCTGCCAGACTGACAGGTCAGAGGAGCACATCAACCTTCACGACCTGGGACGGGGCAGCGGTTTCTTAGATGCAGCATCAAAAGTATAAGCAACAAAAGAAAAAAATAGATAAATTGGACTTCACCAAAATTAGAAGCTTTTCTATTTCAAAAGATACTATCAAGAAAGTGAAAAGACAGCTCTGAACGATGTGGCCTGGTGGGTTGGACGTTGTCCTGAAACAGACTGGAAGGTCACAGGTTCAATTCCCAGTCGGGACGCATGCCTGGGTTGTAGGCCAGGTCCCTGGTTGGGGGTGTGTGAGAGGCAACCAATTAATGTTTATCTCGTGTACTGATGTTTCTTTCCCTCCCTTCCTCTCTCTCTAAAATTACATAAATAAAATCTTCTTTAAAAAGGAAATGAAAAAGATAAACTACAGAATGGGACAAAATATCTGTAAATCAAATACCTGCAAAATCTGATAAAGGACTTGTATCCAGACTTTATAAAGAACACTTGCAAACCAACAATAGGAAGACAAATAACCCAGTTAAAAAATGGACAAGGAATCTCAACATATTTCTCCAAAGAAGATACAGAAATGGCCAACATGTCTCTAAATAATGCTCAACATCATTAGCCATCAGAGAGATGCAAATAAGAACTATAAGAAGATACCACTTCTCACCCACTGGGATGGCTAAAATGAAAAAGACGGACAAACATAAGCATTGGCAAGGACGCGGGGAATGTAAAATGGTGCAGTCACTTTGGAAAACAGGTTAGCAGGCCCTCAAATGTTAAGCATAGAATTGCCATATGAACCAGCAATTCCACTCCCAGGTGTACTCGAGAGAGCCGGAAACAGAACCTTGCACACCAACGATACGATACACGCTACAGCAGGAATGCACCTAGAACATAACATGCTAAGTGAAAGAAGCCAAACACAAAGAGCACAGGCTGCGTGTGATTCTATTTACCGGAAATCTCCAGAACAGGCGAGTCCGTGGCTATGGCCTGAATGTTTGCACCCCTCAAAATTCATATGTTAAACCCTAATACCCAATGTGATGGTACTTAGAGGTAAGGCCTTCGGGAGGTGATCTGGTCATGGCTAGAACCCTTACGAATTATTAGTGCCCTGTTAAAAAGGGACCCCAGAGAGCTTGCTGGCTCCTTCAGTGGTGTGAGGACACAGTGAGAAGACCACCGTCTTAGAACAGAGAAGCGAGCCCTCACCAGACGCTTAACTGCACCAGCACCTTGACCTTTGACTCCCAGCCCTCACACCCTAAGAAGTGTCTATTGTTTAGAATGCACTCAGTCTGTGGCATTTTGCTGTAGCAGCCCAAACAAATCAGTAAGACATCTACAGAGACAGAAAGTAGACTGGGGACAGGAGCTTAGGTTAGTTTAGACTGGGGATGCAGGGAATAGGAGTGACTGCCAACAGATGTGGGGTTTATTCTGAGAGTGATGAAAATACCCTGAAATCAGATGGCGATGGTTATACAACTCTGTGAGTAGACTAACAACACTGAATTGTACATTTTCATGGGTAAAGTTTATGGTTTAATACTTACATCTGAAGCAAAAAATAAAATACAACAGTGATTTGAAGTGGCATTTGCTTTTTGTAAGACAAACCCTTTCTTCTTCATGAGCTACAGGTCATAGTTTAAAATGTCATGCTGTTTGGAATAAAACATGTGAAATATAGTCTTTAAACAGAAACAAGAAAATAATGGGCATCTACTACAAAAGGAGTAGAAAATATAGTGCCTATCCCAAAGAGTTTATAGTTAAATTCGACAAACAAAACGTATCCACGAGGAAACCAGACGACAGTGCCAAGCAGATCACTCTCGCTGACCACACTCAGTCCACACTCAGTCCCTGCTCCGAGCACGTCGTTCAGCATCCACAGCAGCTGGCATCCGTTCTCACCAGACCCGCTGCCACTGCTCAACACCAGGGGCTCTGTGTCGTGTCTGAGTCCCTGCAACAGGCTCGGGCATCTCCTTTCTAATTCATTTTACTTATGAAATAATTACTTGTTGGACCAATGAATGAAACTCTTCATTTTATAACTCCCCTCCACATAAACCTCTGAGCTCAGCACCACTTACAAAATGAAACATAAATTCCTCCCTGCTCCGAGACTGTATACACACAATAGCCTCAGTGGACAAACTTCTTAGGGACTCATGAAGTACGAAAAACATATCCCCCCAAATACCATCATCCTGGCTTTTGACCACTGTATCATTTATTTATATGGATGTTAATACAAACATGATTTGGTGAAATCCATGCAATGCATCCTCACCAAACTTGAACCAGATGTGAAAACTATTCATTCCACAGGAACAAACACATGAAGCATTCCGATCAAATTGCTACGTTGTCGTCTACTGAAAAATATTTGCAGACTACAAGCAGAAAATGATAGAAAGCTTCCATGTGCCTCCCCGAGGGTTTGGGCCTTCACAACACCGCTCAGCCCTGACTCAGAAACATCTCGATGCCATCACTGGGAGGGGATAGGGGCAAGTGCCTCAGGGAGGCCTTTGTGACCAAATGTTCTCGAGACCTGGGATGGCTCCCAGTTCACCCCACCAACAAACTCCAGCTGTGTGAGCGTGCAAAGCCCTTCTCCAACGCCACCCGAAGGACCCACCTTCGGAAGAAGACTGAAACAAATAACACTCCTAAGTTAAGCCATTTGGAGTACTTGAGAAACAAAGAGTTTTCACAAAATGCTAACTTTCCTGTAGCTGTAAGGACTTAGGAGGGTCCGAAATACATATAGGAAAGCGATTGTAAGTGCCATTCTTTACCAGTCCAGTTTTGGAGAGCTGGGAAGACGTCCAGCAGAAGTTGGTCCGATCCCGAAGAGTCTCAAATCCATCCCCTGGCTCAAATACAAGTGTTCCTGGCCAAGGTCCTGCTCCAGCTAAACCCTGACTATGGCCTCTATTCTTTCTAGCCACCCTGGCTTCTACTGCAACCTAAATTATAAATATTTATGACTTTGCATTTCAAGGCTTGTCACTTGGATCGCTCTGGGTTTGACCTCTGACCTGATTTCTCCCACTCCAGGCAGCAAGTACAACCTCTGTCCTTCACAACACATTTCTCTTTGCCTAACCACCTTCTGTCTTCACCTGGATGTGTAGATGTCAACTGGATTGTTGGGGACCAGAAGCCATACAATCTTTCTTCACTACACCGGGCCAAAAGATTTTGAAATTACCGAGTCCTGGATCCAAACTCCAGCTCAGCTACTAGACAGGTAACGGAGCAAACGCCTCACTCTCTCTGGGCCTTCCTTTTCTCATCTGTACCACAGAGGCAGTGCTCCTTAGCTTCCAGGGCTATCACGAACACCAAAATAGGTGCTCAGTAAAGACAGTCGTTGTGATTAACTTATCTGGATAATGACTACTAACACCACTATCACTCCTAGGGAATGTCTGGCAATGTGACAGCTACTTTACTCATTTAAATTCACAGACTTCTAATGTATGTAGTATGTACCCTCATTTTACAAATATGGGTACAGATATAGAGAGGTTAAGTAATTTGCTTAAGATAACATGACTATTTAGTGGTGGGTTCAGGTCTCCAATCCTAGTCATTAAAGAACAATTGATCCTCATTATTCGTGGACTCCGTAATGATGAGTTCGCCTACTTGTTAACATTTACGTGTAACCCCAAAATCAATACTTTGTAGCACTTTTCCTGGTCATTTACAAACACGTGCAGAGTATCAGGAAACAAACCACCCACTGTGCACATTCTCGGCTGTGGTCCAACAAGGTGACATTCTGCCTCATTGTTTCAAACCTCATATCACAAACACGTGTGCTTTTTGAGGTCTCCTTAGAGCCACCTTTTTCAATTTAGGTGCTTTATTGGTGCTATTGCTATTGAAACAGCTCCAAAGTATAGAGCTGAAGTGCAATCTACTCTTCCTAAACTCAAGAACGCTTTGATGTGCCTTACGAAAAAAATACACGTTAGATATGGTTCGTTCAGACATGACTTACAGTATGTTGGTCATGAGTTAGATGTTAATGAACCAACAATATCTATTAAATGAGATGTCTTTAAACAGAAGCACACATGAAACAAGCTTATGTATTGATCAGCTGACGAAAATGCAGCCAGAGGCTCACAAGAACCAAACCCTGTATTCACCGGGAGTGATGGATGGTTCAGAATTCACTGATTCGGTGTTTGTGAGGACTTTATAGAACACAGCTGCTCTGAATAACAGGAATCCAGTGCAGAGTCGTCTTTCTGCTCACAGGTGGGTCTGGTACTATCCATCCCTCAGGTACCACGCACAGACTCACACCAAACCTTTACATTCCCATAGCCCACCGCACACTACCTGTCAGACACAGGAGAAGGGACGAGAGCAGAATGAAGAAAAGATGCAGCAAATGTGGTGTCCCATGATCTTACACACAGCAGCTCAAAAAAGAAGAGCCAATGCAAGCTCTGCACTGAAAATTCTCTGCTCCTTCCTACTTCCAAAATTATAAAAAATTTTGGTGATCTCTGAAATCCCTAGACTAGAAAACATTCCAAAAAATTAATTACAAATTAATGAATCAAATTCGAAGCTTCCTCAGCCTGGCACTCTTGAAGACTGTCAGATTTCCCTTCCTCTTGTTTCAAAGCCCCTCTCCGACTAGTCTGAGCTCTAGCCCTCAGCAGTAGGTGAGCATATAGACAGTCTTAGTACCACAAAGATTTATGGTGTCATGTCCTGGTAAACTAAAATTCACTTGGAATTTACTGGCCAGAATTCAGCAAAGTGCAACATAACAACCCTATACTGACATTAAGTTATCAAATTGCCAGAATCCTAGAGAAATGCTACCCAAATCCTGAGTTTTTGCAGTTTCATTCCTAAAATTCTCATGCAGAAATCATTCTAAGTGAACCTAAATGTAGTTTACGATTTCATCTCTCTTCACATAGTTACTCTTTAAGACATTTTCTTTATTTAGAAAAATTAATCTACTCCAAAGTGTATTGTCCTACATATACAATCTTCTGTACGTATACCTCAATTTTTTAAAAAAGCCAAGTACAGCCCTGGCTGGCGTAGCTTAGTGGATTAAGCGCGGGCCTGTGAAACAAGAGATCGCGGTTCGATTCCCAGTCAGGGCACATGCCTGGGTTGCAGGCCAGTTCCCAGCAGGGAATGCACAGGAAGCAACCATACATTGATATTTCTCTCCCTCTCTCCTTCCCTTCCCCTCTAAAGATAAATAAATAAAATCTTTAAAA
>JAPYXV010003733.1:0-11983 GCA_028533065.1 Trachops cirrhosus
GGAACAGATTCATAAATGGAAATGAGAGGTTCAATTAACTTCTTGGGTCTCATACTGGGACAGAGTGTGGGGGATGGCCAGCCCAAGTGGGCGGCTGCAGACGGGGTGATAAGAGAAACTTCCCCTTACGCTTCTTTCTTGAGAGGATACAGTTGAGGTTGTAGGCGGCCTGGGATGACAGAGAGCAGATGTTGTCCCTGGGGTCCTGGCAGCACACGGCCAGCAGCTTTACCCAGTGCTCCAGCTGGGTGATCTCAATCTGCATTTAGGGAAGGAAGCTGGAAGTTACCAAGCCATTCCCTTAGGCTGAGTTCTCACAGGAAAAGAACTGGGAGAAGGGAATGCATGTGCCAGAGACATGGAAGGTGAGAGACTAGGTGAGGTCGGTGGGAATGGGATTAGACAGGTGAATTGTGTTCTTTAAAGGACATAATGGATCATAGTTTTGGAATGACCTTACTCTGTCTCCCTTCTTTGCCCCCTGGTACCCCACTAACCTGTCAAATCTTGCTCAAATGCCTCCTCCTCTATGAGGCTTTCCCTACCACCATCACTTGTAATGTTGGTTTTGATGTTTCATTCCCACAACATTTGGTTTACGCATTCGTTATCACTTTCTGTTTAAATTCAAGGTGTGCGTTACTCTCCCCATAGTGGACTGTAAGATCCATACAGTCAGGGAACTGTCTCGGCCATCTGTACATTTGCTATAGCACCTAGCACAGTGTCTGGCACAAGGTGAGTGCTTAGTAACTGCTCATTCAGATGAATAGCATCAAAACGAAACAAGTGGAATGAAATAAAATTGGTAGATGGAGAAAGAGACCAAGTAGAAGATGTCAGCAGGGAGAAAGGAGAGAACAAGATGGGATGCACAAGAGAAAACATGACGGGGTCAGGGCGAAGGAGGATGAGCATTTGTGACCGAGGCTCAGTAATGCACGTGATGAAGTTTTGGATAAATGCAGGAATAAGGGCACCCAGACTAGGTATGAGGCCCAGGATTTAGGGCATGCTCCCACTTACCTTGAAGTTATTTATCGTTGTGGCAAATCCAAGAACATGGGCAGCACACTGCATGGCCCGTTCCCGCTCATTGTCCTTCTGGGAATTAAGCCATGGGTCCAAAAGCTGGAGGGAGAAGAGGATAAAAGGAGAGGCCTATTTAGCTGCATCCTAGAGGCCAGGCGGGTACGCTTGAACCTGGCTTCAGCAAAGTATCAGGGTAAGACTTCTGACAGCAGGGCCTCTTCTGCCAAGAGGCAGGTTATGTGGGTCTGGCGCCAGAGGCCTTCATTTCCCAGTCCCATATTTCCCCTCATCTAGGCACTAGAAATCTCCTCAATTCCTATACCTTCCTTCAGGTTAAAGCAGTGGCTCTCAAAATATATCCACTCTATTCACTTCAGTCGGTCCATATACCCTAGTGTTCCCCTACCCACCTCCTCCCGTTCTTCAGTAGAAGAGAACTAGGTTATAACAAAGAAGAATCACTGTACTCAGGGACTCCAGGGCAAAATGTGTATAAGTCTGCTTGAGAAATATAATGATAAATAATTTCACTGGAAATGCAGTGCATAAATGCCTCACCTTTGGTAAATCATGGGCCCAAAATATCACTGATCCAAAGACGCAGTGCTATTTAATCTACAATCATCAATCTAACATGATGCATCAAAACAGGTGACAATCTATAACTGAAAAAGAACAAGAAGAGCAGCAGGTGGAAAATTCACAACCAACTCAAGAGAACACTGAGGCTGCACTGACCACAAAAAACACTTCCTGAAGAGATAAGGAATTTTAGTGGCAGTTTTACAACTTTTCCTTGCATCCAGACTATGATGAAATACCCCAGCGATATGACTGTGTTCTCTAAACACCATTTTTCACGGAGAGGAATCAGAGCTCCTTGGAGAAAGAGTGATTCTAGGACTGAGATAGGAAGGATACAAGATATTACAGTGGAGAACAAGAAAGCTATTGAAGGCTAATAAAGTCATGTTGGAGGGATTCAGGAGCCAACTTGAAGTCTGCCACTCACTGAAGGTAGGCCAATGTAGACATCAATAGAATAATAGTTGTATTTGATTAAAACACATGACACTTTTAAAAATTCATTATAAATTCAAATGATACTAGAAGACTTCCTACCAACATGGAGGCATGGGTAGATACACTCTGCCTCCTCAAACAACCAAAAGCAGGACAACAAGAAATTTAAAAACAAAAAACAACCAGAATTGCCAGAAAATAGAACTGTATGGAAGTCCGACAACCAAGGAGTTAAAGAAGAAACATTCATTCAAATGGGTAGGAGGGGCAGAGATGAGCAGTTGGGCAGGGAGGACTCCTGGCAAGGCAGCAGCTGGTGGATCTGGAGGTCCCACATTAGCGTGAGGATAATCCAGGAGGAACAACTGGGGAGCGAGACAGACCACATAAACCAGGGTTACAGTATGGGAAATAACCTATAAGCCTCAAAATCTCTGGCTGTAAAAACTTGTGGGGATTGCAGTGGCAGAAGAAACTCCCAGCTTCACAGGAGAGTTTGTTGGAGAGAGCCACCGGGTCCTAGAATGTACACAAACCCACCCACCTGGGAAATAGTACCAGAGGAACCCAATTTGCTTGTGGGTAGTGGGGAACATGACTGGAGGCTGACTGAGAGCCCAGAAAGTGACACTTTCCCTCTCAGACCCCTCCCCCACATACAATATCACATTGCAGGGACATGGGTTGCCCTACACTGGCAATACTTAAGGCTCTGCCCCCTTACAACATATCAGGTGCACCAAGACAAAGAAATATGGTCCAAATGCAAGAACAGGTCAAAATTCCAGAAAAAGAGCTAAGTGACGAGGCCATAGACAACCTACCTGATGCAGAGTTCAAAACATTGGTCATCAGGATGCTCACAGAACTGATTGAGCTCAGTTGCAAAATGAAGGAAGAAATGAAAGCTACCCAAAGTGAAATAAAACAGAATATACAGGGAGTGAACAGTGAAGAGTAGGAAACTGGGACTCACATCAACAATTTGGAACAAAAAGAAGAAATAAACATCCATCTAGAACAGAATAAAGAAACAAGAATTAAAAAAAAAAGAGGAGAGGCTGAGGAACATCTGGGACAACTTTAAGCTCTCTAACATGTGAATCATAGGGAAAGAGAAGACCAAGAGGCAGAAATTGAAAGTTTATTTGAACAAATAATGATGGAATACTTCCTCAATCTGGCCAAAGATATAGACTTCCAGGAAGTCCAGGAAGCCCAGATAGTCCCAAAGAAATTGCACCCAAGGAGGAATACACTAAGGCACACTGTAATTACATTACCCAAGATTAGAGACAAGGAGAGAATATTAAAAGCCGTAAGAGTAAAGGAGACAGTTACCTACAAAGGAGTGCCCTTAAGACTATCAGCTGATTTCTCAAAAGAAACCTTATAGGCAAGGGGCTGGAAAGAAGTATGTGAAGTCATGAAAATCAATGACCTACATTCAAGATGACTCTATCCAGCAAAGCTCTCATTTAGAATGGGAGGGCAAGTGCTTCCTGGATAAGGTCAAGTTAAAGGAGTTCATCATACCAAGACCTTATTATATGAAATGATAAAGGGACTTATCTAAGAAATAGATAAAAAACTATGAACAGTGAAATGACAACAAACTCACAACTATCAACAACTGAACTTAAAAAACAAAAATAAAAACTAAGAATACAACAGAACCAGGGAAGTGGAGATCATGTGGAGGGTTTTCAGTGGGAAAGGGGAGGAAAAGAATGGGGGGAGAAGTACAGGGAATAAGAAGCACAATTGGTAGGCATAAAATAGATGGCGGGGAGGTTGAGAATAATATAAGAAACAGAGAAGCCAAACAACTTCTATGTATAACCCATGACATGAACTAGGGCAGTGGAATGCTAGAGGTGGGATAGTGCAGGCTGATGTGGGGATAAAGGGGAGAAGAAAATTGGGACAACTATAATAGCATAATCAATAAAATATAGTTAGAAATAAAAATAAAATGAAGTAAAAATTGATACTAGAAAAATAACTGTGCCTTGTTGCTTTTGGAGAATACTGGGAAATAATTCATTACTGTGAAAACTGATAAAGAAAAAGGATACAGCATTTATCTTGCCTTTTCTATATGAGCTGTACCTCAATGGCAACCAAATAGTCTTTGAAGGTAACTTCTCTTTAGAGAATAATTTCAGCTAAATACAAATAAAGAATGCTAGAATCGTAATGTCATGGTTTTGCAAAAAGAAACAGAAGTACATTCATTCCATAGGACACTATGTGGCAGTAAGAAGGAATGATCCAGCGCTGCATGTAACAACATAGATGAAGCTTGAAGATATATTGTTCAAGTGAGGTAATACAGACACACAAAAATATATACTGTACGATTACTTTTATGGGACGTTTCCAGAACAAGCCAAACTAATCTATGGTGATACCAGTCAGAAGAGTGGTTATTGGCTGGGGTTATTCACTGGGAGAGGGCACGTGGGGAACCTTTTGGGTACTGGAAATATTCTATATGCTGATCTGACTGGTATTTTACACAGATGTATACATAAGGAAAAATGTATCTAAGTACATTTATGATTTATACACTTTAATGTAGCAAGTGATATTTCAGTAATAAGTTCTTTTAAAAGAGTATCACCACTTTTCTTTTTTTCATTGTATTTTTCCATTACCATTTAGTCCCCTTACACAACCCTCCCCCCTCCCCGCAATCACCACACCGTTGTCCATGTCCATGAGTCCTTTCTCCTTCTTGCTTAATTCCCTCGACCCTCCCCCCACTTACCTGTCATCCTGCTCTATTATCTATGAGCCTGTCTCTATTTTGCTTGTTAGTTCAGTTTGTTCATTAGTTTCCACATACGAGAGAAATCATATGGTATTTGTCTTTCTCTGACTGGCTTATTTTACTAAGCATAATGTTCTCCAGATCCATCCTTACTGTCACAAATGGCAAAATTTTCTTCTTTATTATAGCTGAGTAGTATTCCATTGTGTGAATGTCCCATCATTGTTGTATCTACTTGTCTAGTGATGAACGCTTCGGGTGCTTCCATATCTTGGTGACTGTAAATAACACTGTGATGGACATTGGGTTGCTTACATTCTATTGAATTCATGTTTTGGGTTCCTTTGGATATATTCATAGAAGTGGAATCACTGGGTCAAAATACAGATCCATTTTTAATTTTTTGAGGTATCTACACACTGCTTTCCACAGTGGCTGCACCAGTCTGCATTCCTACAAATAGTGCAAAGGGGTTCCCCTTTCTCCACATCCTCACCAGCACTTGTTTGTTGATTGATTGATGATAGGCACTCTGACAGGTGTAAGATGATATCTCATTGTGGTTGTAATTTGCATTTCTCTGATAATTAGTGACCCTGAGCATCTTTTCATGTGTCTATTGGCCATCTGTATGTCCTCTTTGGAGAAGCATCTGTTCAGGTCCTTAGCCCATTTTTTAATTGGCTTATTTGCATTTTTGGTGTTGAGTATTGTAAGTTCTTTATCAATTTTGGCTATTAACTCTTTATCAGATGTATTGGCAAAATGTTCTCCCTTTCTGTGTGTTGTATTTTAATGTTGATGATGTTTTCCCAAGAAAATTTTACCCTTTGAGACCCTTTTACCCTTTGTCTCAAAGGTGGGTAGATGGACCTGGAGAACATTATGCTAAGTAAAATAAGATAAGAGAGAAAGACAAATGCCATATGATTTCACTCTTAGGTGGAATCTAACGAACAAGCTGAACTAATAAGAAAAATGGAGACAGACTCATAGATGGAGAGCAGGACGACAGCTAAGGTGGGGAGGTGAGGGGGTGAAGGGGTTGAGCAAAAAGGAAAAAGGACTCACAGACAACAGTGTGGTGATTGCTGGGGGAGGGGCTATAAGGGGGATAAATGGTAATGAAAAAAACACAACAGAAATCAATCAATAAAAAAAACCACAGGGACCTGTGGGACAGTCCCAAAATGTCCAATATTTACATCATTGGCACCCCAGAGGAAAATCAGAAAGTGAAATAATAAAAAAAATTTGAATAGGTGATGGTTGAAATTTTCCAACATTTGCTAAAGACATAACTTCAGAGATTCAAGAAGCTTTGTGCATTCCAAACAGATAAACCTCAAGAAATCCATGCAGACACATCATAGTGAAATTTCTGAAAACTAAAAACAGAGAACCAAAATCTTGAAAGAAACCAGAAGGAATGAAGTGTTACCTATAGGAAAACAAGGATTAGAATATATGTGCATTTCTTATCAGAGAGAAAGAAGTGGAATGATATTTTTAAAGTGCCGAAATTAAAATGACCCAGTATTTGTGTCCAGAGAGGGGAAAAGGCCTTCAGAAATAAAGGTGAGATAAAGGCACTCTCAGGTGAAGGAAAACTAAGAGAATTCCTGGACAACAAATTTGCTCTAAAAAACAAAGGGAAGAAAAATGATAACAAAAGTAAAGTTGGAACATAGGGATTGAACACAAATGGTAAATATGTCAGTAAATAACTGACATTTTTTAAAAATCATCAATGTAGGACATGCTTATTGGTTTTTGAGACAGGAGAAAGGAGAGGGGGAGAGAAGGAGAGAAGCATCAGTCAATTGCCTTTCCTATGAGCCCCAGACCAGAGATCTTCGGTTCACGCCCTGATTAGGGACCGAACCCCTACTTAGGCAGGGGCCCTGACCAGAATCAGACCCACAACCTTTCAGTTTACAGGATGATGTTCCAACCAAGTGAGCCACACTGGCCAGGGCAACAGACTATTCATCTGCTGAGATCTGAAAAATGTGTTGGATGGCTCAAACCAAATAGAAAATTGTCTCATGGGGTTTTTAATGTAAGTAAACATAACTTAAGATAACTATAACACAAAGAGAGTGGAGAAAAAAGAAGTCTATGTGATGATAAAGTGTCCACATTCCACCTGGAGTGGTAAAATATTGATTCTAAGTATAATGGGTTGTGAACAGTATGTATATTGTAATCCCTACAGCTACTGCTATAAAAACTATGTAAAGAGATATTTTCAAACCACAATACATAAGCTAAAACATAATATTAAAATGTGGAAATCAATCAGAGGAGACAAAAAAAGAGAGGAAACCAAGAAACAGAAATGAGAGGGAACAAGCAGTACACATGTAATAAAGTGGTAAACCTTTATTACTTTATTATATCAGTAATTTCCTTAAATGTCAATTACCTAATGAGAATATGTCAGTGAGCCACCTACTATCTCAGTCATTGGGGCGAGATGAACTATGAAGTGAAATCCACAAAACAAGCATTTGAGAAGAAAAGTAGAAGCATCTAAAAATATAGATGTGTTGCAACTGACTCAAGAAGAGTTCAACTACTGAATGTTCTGGTTCTAAAAGACGGAAGAGGAGAGAGAGGCTCTCATTGATGGGTTCTCCTTTGATTTCTATCCCAAAATGCAAAAGATAACCAATCTGTTCAGCTGCCTCCAGGAGCGGTTTCACAACAAGCAGTGTTTACACTCTCCTTTGAACACACTGTGAAAATGATGACACAGGTGAAGCGCTCTGGTCAGCTAAAAGCTCTCCTCAGTCAGCTAGTGAGCCTTCCCCACACCTGGTTTCTTTACTCTGGATTTTCAGAGGATTTCAAACACCCACTGTACACACCCATCCAATCTACTTTTTATATAGAAGAACAGCAAAACATTACTTTCGTTCCATGTCTCTCTGTGCTGCAACTCTGCAATAATGTGCAAATGGTGTGATACAAAGGTTCCTGATAGCAGCTCCTAATAATTATTTCTGCTTCTGGAATTTTTTAAGCTCATTAAACCTCTGTCCATTTCAGTTTGATTTTCTCAGTTTGTACAATATAAGCATCTTCCTCCCTTTCATCATCCCCTCTTTTGTGTTTTAACGTCCTGTACTTCTGTACAAGAGGAGACTTAGCCTTGGGTACTTCTTGCTGAAGGTCTAATACTTTGTAAATAAAATCGATGTCCATTTAGAAAATGTAAGTAATCTGAACATATCAATTAAAAGATAAATAATCAGAAAGCATTTAAAAAAATGAGCCTACCAAATAGATTTCTTAAATGACCAACTGTCTGCTATCTGCAAGAAACTAACTTCAAATACCAAAATACTGGTATGTCAAAAGTAAAAAGATGAACAAGGAAGTGTCTTGCAAATACAAATTTTTAAAAAGCTACAGTGAGTATTTATAATAGAGAAATAAGACTTCATAGCAAAGAAAATTAGTAGAGATAAAGAGGGTATTTCATAAGGACAAAAAGAACAGTTTATCAAGTAGATCCTAGCATGTATGCACTTAACAAAGCTTTAAAACATATGAAGCAAAAACTGACAGAACTGAAAGGAAAAAAATAGGTAAATCCTCAGCAGACTTGGAGATATCAACATTCCTCTCTCAGTGATTGATATAATCAGGAAATAGAAAATCAGCAAAGAGACCACAGAACTGAACATCACCATCAGGTGGCATTTTAGCACCTGCATCCCCCAAGAGCAAACAGGCCATATCTTGCTTCACTAAATAAAACCTTAACAAATTTTAACAATTGAAATCATAAAATGTGAGATAAAGATACTCTCAGGCGAAGGAAAACTGACCATAATAGAATTAGACTATTCTAATTAAAAAACTAAAAACTAAAAACTAAAAGAGAACTAAAAGAAAATTCTTCAAACTTCTAGAAATCAAACCATACACTTCTAAATAATTTATTTATTGGCCAAAGAGAAAATTCAAGAGAAATTGTAATATATTTTGAACTAAATAATGAAAATGCAGCATATCAATATGTATGGGATCAGCTCATGTCGTGCCTAAAGGGAAATTTATAGCACTAAATATTTATATTAGAAAAGGAGAAAGGTCTCATGTCAATAATCTAAGTTTCCACTTAAGAAAAAGTAGAAAAAGTAAAGTAGGTCCAAAGAAAGCAGAAGGAATACTACAAATATAGCAAAAATTGATAGAAGTTGAAAACAAAAACAGATAAAAATATGAAGAGATTAAATAGAGAAAACAAACAAAAAGTTGGTTCTTTAAAAGATCAGTAAAATTAATATTTCTACAGCTCACTTCTACATCTGTCATTTTCTAAAGAAACTTTCTCTTATAGTTTGAACAAAAAGACTACAGATTGGATGAAAACATGGGCAAATTATAGATCTGTAAAAGGACTTGTGACCATTAGGATTAGGGAAAGAAGTCAATCTCATAAAAGATAACATACTAGCTGATTCCATGTATATAACATCCTCAAAAGGACACAATTACAGAGACGGAGAACAGGTTGACGGCTGCCAGGGAACAGAGGCAAGGTGGGGAGGAGATGTGACTGTAAAGCAGTAGCGCAAGAGAATTTCTCTTGGTAAGGGAACATCCAAATCATAATGGTGGTGGTGGGGTGTGCACATAATTCTACAGAAAAGACCAAACTGCATAGGCCACACACAAATGAGCGCATGGAAACACTGGTGGGAACGGAACAAAGCCTGTAGTCTTACAATAGTGCGCCCACGTCAGGGCCTTGGTTTTGACAGTGGGCTATTCAAGTGCTCTAAGTACTATAGTGTTTTTGCAACTCCCTGAGAATCTACAATCCTTTCAAATTTAAAAGTTCAGGAGAAAACTAGCCCAAAATGACTGGAAACAGTCTGGTGTCCATCTATAGGGGACCGATGAAGAAACCATAAGACATGCACACAATGTGTGAAACCATAAGAAAAAACGGAATATATTTGTGAACTGATACAGACAAATGAAAAAGCAAGGTCCAGGGTACTAGGTAGAATGTGCTACCCGCAGCATAAAAAAGAAAGGGAGATAAGAACATACCATAAACAGAGATTTGTTTATTTTTACTAAGTAAAATGGGAAGCACAAACCAGAAGTGAATGAAAAGCTTATCTACAGAGGGTGAGTGGTAACAAGGTTCATAAGATCGGTATGGGAGCAAGAATTTGCTGAGCAAAATGTTACATAGTTTTAAGTTTTTAATGATGTAAATCTATACATCATCAAGCTCTTCAATTAAATAAAAGGAAGACAACCATAAAATGTAATACAAAAAAATAAGTGTAAATTATATCAATTTGATAATATGATCACACAGAAAAGAATTATTTCAAGATGTAACTCTTGGATGCAATTCTCTGACTATAGTCCTCAGTGATCTACATTCTAGGAGCAAGAGAAACTGCAAAGAAATCTTAAACTTCCCACAGTAATTGGGGAATAGAATTTTCAGAAGGCCAAAGTATCATAATGACATTAACAAAGTTAAAAGGGAAAGTTGTTGATAAAAAGGCACATAGTTTTTAAATGGACAAATTATTTGAACCTGCCCCTCAATTCTTTAAGTCAAGCACTTTGTAAACATCTCATTCATTTATCAACATGACGGTATTAACTAGGTACTGTCATTCCATTTTCCAGGGGAAAACTGAGGCAAAGACAAATGAAGTAACTCCCCAAGACCACACAGCAAACAGCAGAGCCAGAATCTGGAAGTGCAGTGTGTGGAAGTCCAGAGCCCCTGCTTTCAACTTTAACTGCTATGAAGCAGCAGAAGTGCGCTGAGAGAGGAGGTGGTCACCGTGATGGCTGATGGTGAAGAAGGAAGGAGGAGGTTTTCTTCTCCGAAGGCAAGACCTACATTATTTGGATCCCAGCCCTTATTAATCTTTCCCTAAGAGCTCTGCACTGCACCTTCATCAGCAGTTCTCCTTTTTAGTTTGTCCCTAGACTGTTCTCCTCGTCTGCTTTCAACTGTACTGAGTTGGCAGTGTCCCCCCAAATTTATGTCCACCCAGCACCTCAGAATGTGACCTTGTCTGGAAATGGGGTCTCTGTAGGTGGTTCAAGTTAAGGTGAGTTCATACTGGGTTCAGGTGGGTCCTGATCCAATGACTGCTGTCCTTATTAAGAAGAGAAAACGCGCGCGCGCACACACACACACACACACACACACACACACACACACACAGAGGGGAGAATGCCCTGTGGAATAAATGGAGACATTGCAATGATATGTGTCCAGACCAAGAGATGCCCCACAGGTTGCTAGGAATTGCTGGAGGCTGGAAGAGACGCCTGGAACAGACTCTCCTTCAGAGCCTCCAGTAGGAACCAACCCTGCCCACACCTTGAGTTTGGACTTCTATCCTTTACGACTGTGACAGCATGCTGTGTGGAGCCCCTCAATTGTGGAGCTTCATTATGGCAGCCCTAGGAAACCAGTATGCGACTTCCAGGGGCTTCTTCCCACTGACCTCCAAGCAGACCTCGATCTGTGTGGGCATCTCAGTAATAACTGCCTCGGTGAGCCTCTGGAGGGATCCCAAGGTTGCATTAAATAGATCCTGAGGGGAAAAAAGGGACTTAAACAACTGCCAAGCTCTCAGGCCCAGCCCTCCTTCTAGACACCCTGCTCAGAATTCTGGCTGTCTAGGAAGCCTTTGTTGAGAAAGCCTACTCCAAAATTGCCCCCCACATTCCAGGCACTACTCGCCCACCACTCACTTCAATAGATTCCTCTGTTGTTTGCACCAGAGCACAGATGTCTGCCTGCTGGGCAGTTTGTCCTGGTGGACTGGGAGATCCCTCACCACATAGCCACTACTCCTGGCTGCTCCAACCCCACTCCCCACCTGACTTCATCTGGGACTCTGCTCCCAGTGTGGGCAGCTTCAGTAAGAAGCCCTGACTCAGAGGTGGCTGGTTCCAGGGGGAGGAGGACTGACCTGGCAGTTGGCTGGTAACTGATTCACAAAAGCTAGGAGAGTGGATTTCTCCCTCTCGCCCTTTAGTGAACTGAGTGGCCTTGCCTAAAACCTTATAAAGAAAGTAGATAAGCTGCCGGGGAGCACTTCTAAAGGTAAGGCCTGCTGGGAGAACCAAAGCAACATTTGTGAT
>JAPYXV010003734.1:0-11983 GCA_028533065.1 Trachops cirrhosus
TATGGCATTTGTCTTTCACTGCCTAGTTTGTTTCACTTAGCATAATGTTCTCCAGTTTCATCCATGGTGTTGCGAAGAATAAGTGTTTCTTCTCTCATTTTGCTACATAGTATTCCATTGTGTAAATGTACCATGGTTTTTTTCATCCACTCATTTACTGATGGGCACTTAGGCTGTTTCTAGCACTTAGTTATTGTAAATAATGCTGCTATGAACATTGGGGTGCATAGGTTCTTTTGAATTTGATGATTCAGGTTTCTTAGGTAGAATCCCAAGAGTGGAATCACTGGATTGAAAGTCAGTTCCATCTTTAGTATTTTCTTTTCTGAGGAAATTCCATAGTGTTTTCCATAGTGACTGCACCAGTCTGCATTCCCACCAACAGTGCACTAGGGTTTCCTTTTTTCCACAACCTCTCCAGCACTTGTTGTTTGTTGATTTGTTAATGATGACCATTCTGACCAGTGTGAGGCGATGTCTCATTGTGGTTTTAATTTGCATCTCTCTGATGGCTAGTGATGTTGAGCATTTTTTCATGTGTCTATGGACCCTCTGTATGTCCAGCTTGGAGAACTGTCTGTTCAGGTCCTTTGCTCATTTTTCAATTGGATTGTTTATCTTCCTGATGTAGAGTTATGTGATTTCTTTACATATTTTGGAGAGCAAACCCTGTCCAAGGTATCCTTAGCAAATACATTTTCCCATACAGTTGGTTCCTTTTCCATTTCATTGATGTTTTCTTTAGCTATGCAGAAGATTTTTAGTTTGATGTAGTCCCATTTGTTTATTCTTTCCTTTATATCCCTTGCCCTAGGGAATGTATCAGTGAAAATATTGCTATGTGAGATATCTGAAAATTTCCTGCCCATGTTCTCCTCTAAGACTTTTATGATATTGTGACTTATATTTAAGTCTTTTATACATCTTGAGTTTATTTTGGTATATGGTGTAAGTTGTTGGTCTAGTAGTGGGTCCAAAGAAATGAGACCATCAGTCCCCAAAACTTAGCAAAGAGAACACTCTCAATTCTTTCCAAAGCCACCAAATTAAGTCTGCCAGGTTTATCAAATAAAAATACAGATGCCAATTTAAATTTGAATTTCAGATAGGAATGAATATTTTAGTATAAATATTGTATGTACCAAATATTTTATACTAACCATTTATTTGTCATTTATCTGAAAGGCAAATTTATCTAGGTGTGCTTCTTCTATCTGGCTAACCATACCCAGTACAAAAAATTGTGGTATTCCCAGTATTTATTTGTATTAAGCACATACAAAATGAAGGAAAGTCAGTCAATAGCCCAGTGCATATGACTATTTCCCCAAAGAATTAGATACTAGCTATGTGCTCTAAGCTGTTTTCACTAAAATCAGCTCACAATTATGTTCAGGATTTTCTCTGAATTATTGAGAAGGTCTACAAAACAGAACACATACTGAAAAAAGACTTCACAGAAGCTATAGTTTTCCTGTCTACTCATTCTAAGCTATTCTGAGAATTCTCTAGCATGCTATTCACTCTGAAAACAGAAACAAGAGACATAATTGGTTTTACTGAGACCAGTGTTTGTCAATTCATGCCCAGCTACTGTCATTACTTTATCCCACACTGAACTCAGCTCCTTCTTAACAGTCTAGACAAAAGATGAAATTGTGCATCTGACAGACACTATGGCAATAGGGAAACTTTATGCTTTTGGAATGTTAAATTGATAAGTCTGACATGTAACTAAGAAACTGGGATTCACCCTGGTCATTGGGGCTTGGTTGGAGCATCATCCTGTACATGAAAAGGTTGTGGATTCGATTCTCCATCAGGACACACACCTAAGTTACAGGTTCAATCCCCAGTTGGGGCATATATGGGAGGCAACCAATCAATGTTTCTCTCTCACAATGATGTTTCTTTCTTTCTTTCTTTCTTTCTCTCTCTCCCTCTCTGGTCCCCCATCCTTCCTCTCCAAAATCAGTAAACATATTCTTTACAAAAAGAAAAAGAGAAACTGGGATTCTTATTGATTTCCTAAAATGTAAGAACGTCTGATGTACTCAAAATCTTAATTTAGATCTAATGCAGTCAGCCTCTTTGTTTTTATTTTCATGGCATGTTTGGGTCTCAATACACTTAAAGAATTGAATCATTCCAGAATCACTATAACATCTGCCATGAATGTGAATTCCCTGGGTGGGTGACTGCATAAGTCAGCTACATTTCCTGACTCAATCTTCCCCTTGAATTTGCATTATGATGATTTCCAGCTTCTTTATCCTCTTTATAAAGAGTAGAGCATGGGTGTTAAGAGCCTGGGTGCTGGGGCTACTGTTTGGTATTAAATCTTGACTGTGTTATGACATGCATGTGTGATCAAAGTAAATCATTTTGATTTACCTTGCTAGAATTATTGGGAAGATTAAAAAGGACTTAGAAGAGTGCTAGGCAAATAATAACTTTTGATACATAATATTTATTTTATTTCTGTAGCAAAAATAGTCCTATTACATGTAATATTATACAAAGACAGATGCTGATTATTGGCCTAGTGACTGGTAGCAGCATTTGAAACAATTCTGGATCCTGTTTCCTTAATGGTGAGATGAAGAAATTTGAGAAACAATCCTTAAATAGTAGTAAGATAATGTATGATCCTTAATTATAATAGTTATTGATCATTGAGAGGCATTTTTGGAAGATGTTTACATGGTGAAAAGCAAAACCGATTCAGCAGTCACTTTGGGAAATTGGGAAAAGGTACTAAAGCTAAATTCTCCCATTCACTGAACATTATGTTCATCCTAGTCCTCAAAGATGTAATTATTTCCAGCATATTATCATCTGTGAGAGCCCAAACAGATGTAGAAGAGAATATCTAGTGAAATCCCTGAACCTGTAAGAAGAGAAAACAAAGGCTCCAAGAGGCATAGTGCCCTTCTCACATTCAGTCAGCAAGTTAGAGACGGTGACAGACACCACCCATAAGGCCCCCAAAGCTCCCAATACCTTCCTGGTATTCCATGCCCTTACAGATTGAGTGGGCTCAACCTGGTGATTTGCTTCTAATGAATCTCTTTCCCCCTCCCTCTCTCTTTTCCTTCCCCACTTCCTTTCTCACTGTCCACCTCTTCATTCACTCTGTTAAAAGCCACTTTGAAGTCATGAGCAACCAAATGGTTAGACTTAGTCAGCAAGGAAGTGAAACCTTCTGTCAACAGCCATGTGAATGGGTCTGAAGGTAGCACTGCCACGCCAGGCAAGTCTTCAGATGAATGGTTCCTTGAGCATGAGGTTGACCATCCAACTAAGCAGCTTCTATGTTCCTAGCCCCAGGAACTATGAAATAATACTTTTTTTGTTCTTTTGAGCTGCTAATTTGGGTAAATTTGTTAATGCATCAAATTACATAAATAACACAGAGACAGAGTTCCTAAGTTTGCTGAGCAGACAGCAATTTTTCTAAGTAAAGAGAGGAATAACCATTGTTTGTTCCTAAGTTTTCACAACAGGCCTGAGCAATAATATAAAGTTGAAATTATTGCTTTAACAATTCAACAATGAGTTCAAATCAATCCTAAATTAAAATTATTATTTCAAATGGGCTTATTATTCAGCTTAAGAAATAGGAAGCACTTATAACACTTATTTAGCAATAATCCTTGGCCACAATTAGTATTTACTCAGGCTCAACCTAATTAGGCCTGACCTCAAATGCACCTCTCCTCTTTAGGGTGGATAAACATTTCTTACAAATGCAACAGGTGATGACAATTTTTGCAAGCAGTATGCATAAGTGGATTGTAATCTTTTTAAAAGATTTTTATTTATTCATTTTAGAGAGGGGGAAAGGGAGGGAGAAAGAGGGAGGGTAACATCAATGTGTGGTTGCCTCCCATGCACCCCCAACTGGGAACCTGTCCTGTGACCCAGGCATATGACCTGATTGGGAATCTAACCGGCAACCCTTTGGTTTGCAGGCCATCACTCAATCCATTGAGCCACTCCAGCCAGGGCTGGATTCTTTATATTGTGACAACAAAACCCAGATCAAGGAGCTCCTTCTTTCTTTCTGGTGCATAGAATTCCATTGTGTAAATGTACTATAGTTCTTTGATCTACTCATTTACTGATGGGCACTCAGGTTGCTTCCAATACTTGACTATTGTAAATTGTGCTGCTATGAACATTGGGGTGCATAGATTCTTTTGATTGGTGTTTCAGGATTCAGCATGGATGTATCTGGAGAACATTATGCTAAGTGAAATAAGCCAGATGGTGAAAGACAGATACCACATAATCTCACCTATAAGTGGAACCTAATCAACAAAACAAACAAGTGAGCAAAATATAACTAGAGACATTGAAACAAAGGACTGACAGTAAGCAGAGGGAAGGTGGGCAGGGATAATAGGGGAAAGTAGGGGAAGGGTCATCAAGGAACATGTATAAAGAACACATGGACAAACCCAAAGGGGGGTAGGATTGAGGATGGGAGGTGGGGATGGGTGGGGCAGGGGGGAGTGGTGGCAGTAAAATGGAAACAACTGTACTTGAACAACAATAAAAAAACAAAAAACCAGATCTAAGTACATAAAATAAATTGTATTTTATGGACAGAAAGCTATTTACATAGCAGTTTTTCCAGATAGGTCAGTATTTTAATCTTGACTTTACACTGTGAGGAAATACAAGTACACTAAACAGTTGAACCCAGGTTATTAAAAATACATAAGGCTTAGACAAGCATAAAAATGAAGGTAAAGATAAATTTATGCTGAGTCCAAGTGGCATTATGTCAAATTTGTGCACAGATGGGAAAAACCTCCCCAAAGTAGATTTTTATGAGGTCTGAGAGACTGCAAGCCCTTTTCAAAGGTAGCTATGACTTCCTATATAGAACACAAATGAATTTGGAGAAAGAGTGAGCTAACTTCTGGTAGAAGAAGCTTTCTATAGGAATAAGAATCAAAGCGAAAGGAGTCACATGCAGTACAAGTGCCATGGTTCTCAAGGGAACGGGCCATTGTGATGACAGCATGGAGTCTACATTCACATTATCTTCCTAGTATCCCCAGCTTGGATTCACTTATGGATCCCATAAATAACAGAGGAGACTTCAATAAAATATAAAACTGCTGTCTCACTAAGAATTCTGCCAAATATTGTGAGCACTGTCTTGGGACTCATTTAGCACAGTTGAGTACTAAGGACAGAGAGCTTTTTATTATTATTATTTATTTATTTTGTCTCAAAAACTAGCATACAGACAGGGACACTAAAAACATTCAGTGTTTTGCAGGTGCATCCAGTGGGGGTTCAGTGGCACCCAGGGAGGAGCACAGTATATCCTTACACCACCAATGTGTCTGCTTGGGATGCCCTCTGCAGCACTGCAGTGCTCAGAGTGCAGTGTGACCCCAGCCAGTGGGGACTATTTTGTGAGGAAACATGAAGCAACCTCTGGAGACTCCCAGAACAGTTTGGAAATGGAGCCTTTGCAAAGGGGAAACAAGGGCTAGTGAATTCCAAATTACACTTGCTGTAACTGTAGAAGTGTTCATGGACTGATTAGACCTGGGGAGAATCAAGTTTCGTGAACAAACATACATTTAAGACAAAGCTGAGGGAGAAAGAAGAAAGGTATTTTTTCAGAATGGGGTGGATAGACATAGCTAACAGGTGCAAGCATTGCAACTACAAAGGCACAAAGCTTAGTCACTTCATATTACTATCTAATATGCAGTATACATCAACTATACAGATATGCTACACTATTTTAGTTTTCTATTGCTGCCCTAAAAAATCACTACAAACTGAAACTTCTTAAAGCAACACAAATGATTATACAATAGGTTTGGAAGTCATATGTACAAAATCAGTTTCTTTAGGATAAAAATGAAGGTGTTGGAAGGCCTGGATCTTTCTTGAAACTAGCACAGAATCTATTCCATTGCGTTTTCAGCTTCTAGAACTTGCTTACATTTGTTGGCTTGTGGTCCCTTCCTTCATATTCAGAGTAGCATCTTCTCTCCTCTGTGAGCTCTGCTTCCATGTTTACATCTTCCCTCTGTAATTTTGATCCTCTTGCCTCCTTCTTATGAGGACCCTTGTGATTAAATTAGTCATATGGATCATCTAGGATAATCTTTCCATCTCAAGACTCTGAATCACATCTGCAAAGTTCCTTTAAGGTTGTAAATTAACCTATTCACAGGCTCTGAGGCTCAGGGCATAAACGAATATATGTGGGGGTTCATTATTCAGCCTGTCACATGCATGTGTAAGAGCCGTGAATTTATACTTCAAAACAAATTCCATCTTCTTCCTTTCTTTGGTCTCTTTCCCACAGTAAAATTTTTCTGGTTCATGTATCCTACTTTGCCTTACATATTTGGGATTGTTATAGCAATTTGACTAAGTTCAAAGTTGTTATATTTGGATTTATCTTACAGAGAAAAAGATGTTAAATTGGCTCTTTGTGAGATCATTCAACAGAATTCATTTAATAAGTAACTATTAAAATATCTATTTTGTTTCTTATTTATTAGGATAAATATAATATAAATATAAGTTAATAATAAATATATAATATAATTATGCACATAAATTAATAATATAAGTAAATGTAAGTTGTGCTACACAGAGCACCACACACAATTGAAGAAAAGGCAAATGCTGCTGTTGGGATACATGCAGTTTCAATAACTTTGAAGTTACCAGGTAGGAAGAAAAATAAAATATTTTAAGGAGACATAACAGAGAACCACCAAAATGATCTTGGCCTATACAGTGCTTTTTAATTTAGTTGCATAATAGGCAACTTTTGATCATCTTTGTATGATCACCAAAGTGCTCAGTATAATAGACACACAATGTAAATATTAGGAGTTCTCCATCTCCGGGAGCCTCATTTGGCTCAGACACCAAGGAGAGCATTAGAGAACAGGAAGAAGGTGATGATCATAAATGTAATTACAACAGCATGTACTTATACGGTACCCTCTGTGTGTCAGGTGCTATTCTAGGTGCATTACATGTGTTAGTTTATTTAATAGAAAAGACACTAATACTGAAATTATTTATGAATTTAACTCTCTGAAGCTACTTCTTTGGACATCTTGCAGATTATATCATGCAGGCTTTTTATGCCACAGATTTCTACCTCATGACTTCATATCCTGGAATTTTCTAGGTATTTGTACAGGGATCTTAGGATTTGGCCCTAACTCTTTCACTAACTAGGTATTGTGATTTTGGATGTATAACCACCTTAGCTATGACTATCTTCATTGGAAATATCAGTGTTTGTACCAAATGATCTCCTCCAGCTTAACTCAACCACTAGGCTATTTCTTGCAAGTGGATGTATAATGCTTTGGGGAGAATTTCAAATTAAAACCCTCTTTTAAATACTATATCTGATTTATTATTAACTCAGTGATTTTTCTAAGGGTACATTTGTTTTCACTGGTATAGAACAAAAGATATTATTTCTGAATTATGAAATGCCACGAGAATCATCTATATCAACTCAGTGAGTACACAACTATAAGTCTCCCACTGATGAGCCAACATTTCAAATGTAATTGCTCTCTTTTCTAGTGTGGTTTCCCTGTACCACTGCTTTCTGAACATAATAACATCATCATCATTCATTATAATTATATGTAATCTGCCAGCAGTGATGATTTTTCCTTCTTCACTATTAACTTTTTATATTTTTTCTGTTTTAATTAACCTCCTTATCTGCAGTATGTTTAAACCTTATGATAGTCTTCTCTTTGCAAAAGCCCTGCTTTCAAGAAGACATGTATATGTTTAAGACCAAAAAAAATTCAGTACTCATATCTCATCCTAGTACTTCAACTTCTGTCCAAACCAACCACACCTTTAGGTGTTTTTATCTCTCTCATTTCAATAGGCGCATATAAAAGAAATACCCTCTTTAGTAATCTGGCCATGCTTCCTGAGCTCTTTTCAAAGGATCACACTCTAATCCGCTAACACTAAGGTAACTACATAACATTACTGTGGATGAAAATCTGGCCAATTACACATTTTCACAGCATGACTATTAAGTTTCAAGTAATTGCTCAATTCTTGCATAACATGAGCTATTAACATAGCTTATCATGTAGTGTGCCAGTATTGAATTTCCATCTGAGGGGTTATTTAATAATGGCATTGAAATAAAAATTGAAATCTCTGGACCCTGAGCAACATCACTGCTTTTACATGGTCTGCAGTCTGTAATAGGCTATTAGATAAGAGATAGTAACATACTCTGGAAGAGTAGGCCCATTGACAATGAATAAAGGGCATGATTTTATTTTTGCTTCACAAAGTGTAATGTCTGTAATCTTTTAATAAAGATGCCTTTGGAGATCCAATAAGGTGAAAGAATAGGTGGAAACTAAACTCACTTACTCCCAGGACCAATCTAGAATCACACTTAAAATACAGAGCAATAAACCTGAATATTCAACTAAAGACTAGCTGAAGAAAAGTCTTATAGCCAAGGATTTATGAAAGAAACCACATCAAGTCTGGTAGCAAGGGTGGAGACACAAAAAGGGCTGCTACCATGGGCAACAGCTGAGGTTCAGGAGGGATATTTCAGCTGCAAGGGGTTCCCCCTGAGAAGTGTGGTGTCTAAACCCCAAGCCAGGTTCCCAGCCCAGAGTTAGCAAGAGGTGCCCACATAACATTTGGCAGTGAAAATTGGTAGGGATTCTGTCCGCCAGGGAGAGATGGGAGTTGGCTAGAGACACAGGCCCCTCTTAAATGGCCAGCACATGAAATCTTATTTGCAGCCACTCACCCTGGGGTTCTGGCAGAGGAAGGCTAGAGCAGACTAAAGTTGTGTAAGAATAAACTAAGGTTTGTGGCTCCAGGGAGAGAGCTGAAGGGACAGCTTCCAGGGTTCCTGTGCTGAGTCCTCCTCCCACACCTCAGAGGCCATATGCATTGAGTGCACTCCCTTCCATATGGCACCAGTCTGGGGGAAAGCAATAGCCTTTGGATTCCCTGTCACATGGCCTTGCAGAGCTTGTGCCCTGATGAATAAATAGTCAGCTGGGTTGGGGTATAGAAGTCTGGGCAGACTCAGGGGGTGTCAGTGACTGAGTTGTGTGGTTTGGGGGTGGGGGCTATTACCCCCACATTCCATTGAATCTGACGTGTGCCTCCCCCTCATAGGAGACCATCCAGCCCCACTCCCTGGTCTCCTAGTGGCCTCATTCTCCTGACTTCTGGTATTCCTACTGTGCAAAACTCTGAGCAGTATCTGAAACACATTGAACTGTGTGGTTCTGGAGTGGGGCTACTCACCCCACCTTCCCCCAAACCTGACTAACACCTCGCACATACTGGAGATCCACTAGCCCCATCCTGCTGACTCCTGATGGACCAGCCCTACTGAGATTAAACTCCTGGCAGAACCTGAGACAGACTGAGCTGTGTGGCTCTTTCCCCTTGCATGTAGGACCACTGCAATGCCCTCCCTTTATAAGGCCAAATCTTGCTCTGTTTAGGCCTGATAAACTCAGCTGGCCTCACCCTGATGAATCCCTGAGACCTTGCCCTACCAAAAAGGTGTGCAAGAACCCAGTGGGTGGTGGTTAAACATGGTATACCTTAAGACAATTGGTGAGTGACCACAGACCCATTGATGCCACTGAGTTTGAATCTGTATCAATCTCATGAACAAAACTTGCCCCTACTTGGTGATTCACTAAAAACCCACCTCATGCAAATTGAGTACCATTAGAGACTCTTTCAGTGACTGGACCTTACAGGCTACTGGAAGACAGAGGTAAGTGGAATGGGGTCTCAGGGTTTCTTAAGATTTTCACAGACCAGCCCCTGACCTTGTGGTGGTAAAATCCAGCATTGTCCTTTACACGCATACCCAGGCACAGCAGAGGAGAGGCAGCCACAAACTATGGATTTCTTTCTAACTCCAAACAGATTGCCCAGGGATAGTCACAAGCAGATGTGACGCTGGTCTGCACCAAAGTCTCTCCCAAGAGGCCCCAGAACAAAACACACATAGTGGCCAGATTCATACAAATCAGAACAAGATCCAATTAGCTTCACAAGCACCATATTAAAAGGGATATTTCAGCAGGCCCCAGACTATGCTGAGACAAATTTCACTTCTTGCAATCAGCACCTGCACAGCAATTCACACATGGTGATCAGGATTAATCCTCACAGTAAGCCAGCCTGAGGGTCAAACCCACACATGATTGGGCAAATAGCAATTAACAACAGGTGAGTCTATATAACCCACAAAAAAGAGAACATTCCTGAGCACCCAGCTCAGGTGATCCAGGAGATTGCATCACTGGGTCCCGCAGGACACCTACTACATAAAGCCATCTTACCAAGACTAGGGGTCACAGCAGATCTACCTAATAAGTAGAAACAAATGCAGAAAAGTAGACAAAATGGAGAGAAAAAGAAACAGTACTCAAATGAAAAGATAGTACAAATCTCCAGAAAAACAGCTAAATGAAATGGAAGCAACCAATTTATCAGATACAGGGTTCTGAAATGGATATAAAGATACTCAAGGAACTCAATGAGAACTACAACAGCAGGGGAAAAATATAGAAACCATTAACAAAGAATCAGTCAGAAATGAAGAATAAAATATCTGAAATGGACCCTGATTGGTGTGGCTTAGTTGGTTGGGTGTAATCTCACAAAGTGAAAAGTCGCCAGTCTGGTCAGGGCACATGCCTGGATTGTGGTTTAATTCCCAGATAGGGTGCTTACGAGAAGCACCAATCAGTGGTTCTCTCTTGCATTGATGTATCTCTCTTCTCTCTCCCTGTCTTCCCCCTCCCTAAAAATAAAATAGTTAAAAATATCTGAAATGAATACATTAGAAGAAACAAAAATTTGGTTAGATGAAACAGAGGAATGAATAAATAATTTGGAAGACAAGGTAAAAAAAAACACCCAATCAAAGAAGCTAATGATAATGAACAAAAATAATAATAAATAAATATACTTTAAGGGACCTTTGAGACAACATGATGCATAACAACATGCACATCATAGGGTCTCAAGAATATGAAGAGAGAGAACTAGAGATAAATAACCTGCTTGAAGAAATAATGACTGAAAACCTCCCTAACGTGCTGAAAGAAAAAGACACAAAAGTCCAGAAAGCACAGAGTCCCAAAAAGATGAATCTGGAGAGACCCACACCAGGACATGTCATAATTAAAATGCCAAAGGTTAAAAACAAAGACAGAATCTTCAAACAGCAAGAGAAAAATAGTTACATACAGGAATCTACCATAAAACTGTCAGCTGTTTTCTCAACAGAAATATTTTAGGACAGAAAAGATTAGCATGAAATATTCAAAGTAATGAAACACAAGGACCTACCACTAAGACTACTTTACCCAGAAAGGTTACCATTTAAATTTGAAGGAGAAATAAGGAGCTTACCAGACAAGAAAAACATTAAAGGAGTTGATTACAACTAAAACAGTATTATAAAAAGTGCTAGAGGATCTTCAAAAAAGAAGAAAGAGGAAGAGGAAAAAGAGGAGGAGGAGGAAAAGAAGGAGAGGAAAAAGAAGAACAGAAGAAAATAATTTAAAAATGACAAAAAATACTCATCTATCAATAATTACTTTAAATGGCCCTAGCTGGTGTGGCTCAGTGGATTGAGTGCTGGGCTGAGAACCAAAGGGTCACTGCTTCGATTCTCAATCAGGCCAAATGCCTGGGTTGCAAGCTAGGGCCCCAGTAGGGGATGCACAAGAGGCAACCACACATTGATGTTTCTCTCCTTCTCTCCCTACCTTCCCCTCTGTTTAAAAAAATAAATTATTTTTTTTAAAAAGAAAAATAAAATACCTAGGAATAAACCTAACCAAAGAGGTAAAAGACCTGTATTCAGAAAGCTACATAACACTGAAGAAAGAAATCAAGGAGGACACAAATAAATGGAAACATATACCGT
>JAPYXV010003735.1:0-11980 GCA_028533065.1 Trachops cirrhosus
AGAGAAGAGAAGAGAAGAGAAGAGAAGAGAAGAGAAGAGAAGAGAAGAGAAGAGAAGGGAAGGGAAGGGGAGGGAAGGGGAGGGGAGGGGAGGGGAGGGGAGGGGAGGGAAGAGAATAGGAGGGCTAAAATTGGGAAAGAAAAAGTCCAGACATAAAACATTCTTTCACTGAAATAACTTGAAGTGCAGGACTATACACTCATGGGAGGGCAAGGAAAGGGTAGACAGGCCCCTAACCTGTTTTCTCATTCAATTCCATTACTCAGTCCTGATTAATTGTGGGTAGACAAAGCCTATCCTTCTATCTCCACCTCAGAGGACTTCACAATGGTTGGTTATGTTTGTTTCTGAATTACTCAAAGGGAAATGAGTCTTATATTATATTCATCTAAGCAACTAATGGCTTCAGAACTAATGCTGTCACCACCACTGTTCCATTCTTTTATTGAAAAACAAAAAATAAATGTAATGTTTTTGAATACTGGGATAGTATAGACTTTTAATGATAATGTAATCAAAAGAATCAGCTGACTATGAAAACAAAATTATATTTGCATCAGTTTACTTTATGTATTTTAATATCTACTATATTTAAGTATAGAGGATGGAACAAAGGTAGGATTGCAGTTTTTATGTAGAAAATAATACAATAATTAACAAATAATAATACAAGAATAAACTGTTTCACATACTGACAACTGTAAACCTACTTTTGCCAACCCCTATATATAGAGTTTCACGGTTAGACAGTGGAATAATTAATTGCTTCCTGTGAGCAAGAAGGCAGAGCAAAGGAGGCAAAAATGAATGCTCCATGTGTGGTAAGGTAACAAAAGGCTAATGCAAGAGAAAATGGAGCAATTGATTCTGCTTGTCAAGTACTTCACAGAAGACCAAGGATGAACAAATAATTAACACTACACCAGTGTAACAAACAAAGTCAATTTTGCTCAACAGCAGCCTGAGCAAAAGTAATGATACTTGAATAAAACACATAATACAATTGTAAGATGCTCACACAAAAAAGTTCAATCTGAAAGAAATACCATAGTTTGTTCAGTGTTTTTTTAAACCACAACTCTAAGTATTCAAACTCTTTGGGCTCACCCCCTTCTTGACAGGTCAATATAAAAGCAACCTTGGAAACAAGGTCCCATATTGAATGCCATTTCTGACAAGCCACTTAACTTCTAAGAAACCATTTTGCATGGCTAAATTATTTAAATAAAAACTTACCACCAAGACAGCCCATCTTTATCTCTCCTGTCATTATAATGCATCACTTTCTTGGAGGACATCCTTGAGCTACTTAAGGGACCCTGCTTTGTGCTTCATATAACACAGTACTTCACCTAATGTAGCACTTATTAGCCCATTTTGTAATTGTCTGTACATTTGTGTCCCTCATGACAATGTAGACTATTTAAGGACTGGGATTGTGTCCTTCTTATCAACCACAGTATTCCCAAGTACTATCTATGTGCCTGACAAATAACTCTTAATAAAGACCTATTAAATGAACAAGTATCTTCACACTTGTGGTTTTGTGGATGCAAGATCCTCCTGCATAATATTGGGCCAGGCCTGGACTTGTTCGTAGGAATGGCAACTGAGGAATAATAAGGGCACACTAACTGAGGAGGTCCATGGTGGAAAATGCCAAAGGACTGAATGTAAGCCCAAGTCTGTAAGGAGACTGGAGTTTTAAAGTCAAGCAAACAAAGACTAGAGACAAAAGCAGGGTTTTAGAAATGGGGAGAAAAGTCTAGGCTGTGCCTCTCAAACTGGGGACCTTGTGTTCACAGGGGTATTTATCAGGCTGCCTTGGAGGACAGAAAGCCAGAAGTCCAGCATGGACCATCATCCTGCAGTGTCAAATGCATCCAATGGTAAGTAATTTAAAGAGTCTATTTCTATTAAACATAGATAGAAAGAGCAAATACAAATTTGCACAGATTTTTAAAATAAAAGTGGGATTTCAAAATAACTGCTTTCATTGAGCCACTTCATTTTGTATCCCCAAATTCCTAGAGTCATGTGTTTTCCCCCAATATTGGGGATACCACAGTGCAATTTTTGAGAAGCATAAGTAGGATAAGAAGATAAGCAAAACAAAACTTTCAAAGAAATAATTGGGCACAATTTGAGAGGGATCTGTACAACTGACAAGAATAATATATTGGGATATCCTTAACTTAATTTCACTGATTTAAATAAAGTTAAATTGTGCAGATTAAATAAAATATTAAGTGGACAACTAGTTCTTAACTTCTTTTTAACTAAAATCAATATTTTTCTTTTATGAAACAATGCCTAAAACAAGATTTATCAAATTGTTGAAGCTAGGTGGTGAGTACTTGAGGGTTCATTGTACTATTCCCTTTACTTGGAGATTTATTTGAAATTTGCTAACTAAAAGGTTAGAGACAAAAAACACATGCTTATTTATTCAATAATATTACATATAGTAAGCAAAAAGAAGAAAATGTGAAAGAAATGTAATTTCACTGTCCATATACCATCATTTTGTAGTATTATTTTCTAGAGTATTTGTAATACAGCTAGATTGATAATTTAAAAGTATATAAGAATTGTGATTCCAATGCCCATATACTATCACAGTGTAGAATTAATTTTTTATTCTGTCTCATAGATATAGATTAGACAGATGATAGGATAGATGATAGATGATAGATAGGTAGATAGGTAGATAGATGATAGATAGATAATTTTTTAAATTGTGTTTGATTCTCCAAATGCATTCCACCCTACTCCTCATTGATTAGCTGCACTCTGACCTAAGTTCAGAACTTTTCCTAAGTTCAGTTAGGAAAATTGACCTAAGTTCAATGAGTGATCCTGACTGGTCTAAAGAAAGAGTTGAAGTATCCTTTGATAGATGATTGGATGAAGAAGATGTGACACATATATACATTAGAATACTACTCAGCCATAAGAAAAGATGAAATACTGCCTCTTGTGACAACATGGATGGACCTAGAGAATATCATACTAAGTGAAATAAATTGGTCAGAAAAAGCTAAGAACCATATGATCACTCTCATATGTAGGATATAAAACTGAAACTCATAGACACAGACAACCGTAAGATGGTTATCAGAGGGAAGGAGTGGGAGGTAGTAAAAGGTAAAGGGGACCAAAAATATGGTGACAGAAGGTGATTTGACTTTGGATGGTGGGCACAAAGTGCAATATACAGAGCATGTATCATAGAAATGTACACATAAAACTTATATGCAGTCATCTATTAACCAATGTCACCCCAGTAAATTTAATTTTTAAAAAATCACATTCCTTTTGCCAACTGACTTTATTAATTGGCATATGATGCAAATCTAGCCCATGATAAATGAGGAGATGGCAGCTAGAGATGTTCAGAGAAGTTCTTTTTCAGTCTTTAGAGCAAGTGATAATCATTCTCTCCTCTATTTTAATGTTAATGAGGAAGCAAGTAGTTATACCAAATTGTACCTGGGATCTATCTTACAATTATTTTGGGAACTAGCTGTAGGATGAGGCATATATTTGGGGTAACAGATCAGAGAAACAAACTAATTCCTTAAGGTCACTGGGTCTTCATTGGGTCACTGAATCAACCAGTCCTGAAGCCTGCTCTACCTCTGGACTAGATCAATTGGATTAATAAATCTAATAATTAGAATTATAAAAATAACTATTCTCTAATTCATTTTGAGTTAGATCCTCTGTTACTTGCTGCCAAAACTATCCTGACACCATACAGCTTAGGGTTTTTTTTTATGTCTACTTAAAGGCATCTCATGAACAGCTATCCATATCAATAAGTGCAATTCCACAGCATCATTTTTTAATGCCTCCATTGTGTACCTGTACCGTTCCAACATCCCCAAGGTTTATTGTACAAGCTTCTGTGGTGTCAAATGCATGAAGTTCTTTATTAGTGAATCCATTAAGGACATGGCCTCAATGTCAGTACCCATTCTGAAGACAGAACTACCCCTCCATCAAATGATCATACTTGTAAGATACAATGATATCATCAAAACTATATTATCTAAATTCAACCAAGATAGGACTCCCTTCCTGTGAATCTATTGAAAGTTTTACATAATATTGTCTTCTTTTCCACCTTAAATGGGAGTGTTACTATAAACCAATACTAGAACAATTTTGCCACATCACGTACAATGCTATGCAAATTCCTCCTCACTGAACTCCAGGCAAAAGTAGGTCTCAGTGGCAAGAGATTTTTTTGTGAGGCTTTTTCTGGCACACTCATGTGTTATTCAGATAGGTAAGAAAGTAATGAATCCCTAAGAAACTCTAGCTACAGTCAAAAAAGGCATGCTTTGAGAAGGTGTCATTGGGGGTTTTAAAGTTGATATGTCATGTTAACCAATTATCCTTTGTTGGGAGGTAATGTTTTCAAAGAAGGATGTTGTATTAGTGGATTAAGACTAGGGTTATCTAAAGAGAATAGACATTCTCTCTTTTAGCCATAGCATTCCTTTCTGTTACCAAAGAACCTCAATTGATGGGTGAAGAAAATGTGAAAAGGAGCAATAGTTTATATATGAATAGTCACTTCAATAAATAATCATAGCAAATACAATATCATGATAAAAATAATAGGTTACATCATAAATGTTGTAAATGTCAGTGTTCTACCAAATTTGATTATATCTGTGCCACTTCCCTGGTCATTTGCCTTTATTTAAAGTGAATGTTTTGTAAAAATCTCAAATACTCATATTTTTTTGGATTTCATGTCAATTTATAAAAGGTCAATTATGTTCTATTTTTATATCTCTTTGTTCTAATAAAATCATGCCATTAAATTGGCAAGGGTACTAATCCAGAATATTTTATAAACAGAAAACAAAAAAATTATTGGCATAAAATGGAACCACAGTGGAGAGTCCTACAATTTACTGTTCAATTGCCCATACCTATAGTTCCAAAAATGTCCCCACCAAGCATGATCTATGTGCCACCAAAAGTACCCTCTCCCTCCCCAACAGGAAATTACATAGTCATGTCTATTAGATCTTCACAGACAATGTCCTGAGTTCAGTGTTCTGCTAGCCCAAGCTTTCTATACAACTTCTTTTAGTACAGTTGAGTCAGACAATAGTATAAAGTTTCAAAATACCAGTCTTGGGTTAGACAATGAGTTTCACTGTCTTATCAATTAGGCTGAAGAAGAAATAAATGGTACAACTAAATAAAATATTTTCAAGAAGGAATTGTTTGCAAAGAGACTATTTACTAAGGTGTAGATTCGGGAGAATTACAAGGTATAATACAGGAACCCAGGGGGTTTTTTTATTTATTTTTATTTTTATGTTGTTCAAGTACAGTTGTCCCCATTTTCTCCCCATCATTCCCCCCACCCCATCCCTCCTCTCCTCCCACCCTCAATCCTACCCTCTTTGGCTTTGTCTATGTGTTCTTTGTACATTTTCTTTAACAAACCTCCCCCTATTTTCCTCCATTATCCCTCTCCCCTATATCCTCTGTTTACTGTCAGTTTGTTCTTTATTTCAATGTCTCTGACTCCACTACAGGAAGACAAACAACCCAATTAAAAAATGGGCACAGGAACCCAGGTTTTATAGCAACTGAGCTACTGCCCCTAGGCCAGTTACGAAAGGAGGAAGGGAGAGTCAATAGAAAGATTTGGCTTAAGATGAGCAGTGACCTTTAGTTGAGGAACACAGAAGGCAATTTTTCAGGAAAGGAATGAAAAGATAAGGATCCTGCTCCTTCCTCTCCCCTCCATCTGATCTACTTCTCTCCTTCTCCATTAGCAAACCCAGCTGGAAGTCTGAGGATATAAGAATTCTTAGATGTTGTTTATACGGGTCAACCTCTCAGGACAGAGTAGGATAGAGAAGAGTGTGGGCTGGACAGTGGATTTATAAAGGCAAATAAAGGCACAACAAAAGCAGAGTAACTATAATAAAGTATCTTATTTATAGAGAAGAAAGGGGGAAGGGGTCCCTTGTTTGAAACATGTACTATAAAATACTATGACTTTCTGTCTTGAAAGTAGAGAAAAATATCACTGGTGAGCCATTCTGCATCTTGAGTTCTGCTCCCTGGAAACACTTCTCTTAGCCTGTAACTTTCAAGGCTGTACCTATGAGGAATACTGGGGAAGAGTCACCCTAGATTACAAATCTAAGTCATTCCTTGTAGGTGTAGATATTTATGACTCAGGGATTGCATTACTAATGAGTGATATTATTTTCCCAGGGCTAGGACTTTTCCCCCCTCCTAAAATTTCAGTTACAGGTAATACAAGTTTGACTTACAATTTTCAACTTTATGATGGTGCAAAAGCAATATGCATTCAGTAAAAACTGTGCTTACAATGATAAACCTTGAATTTTTCCCAGCTGGTAATACACAGTACAATATTCTTTGTTGATGCTGGGCAGCTGCAGTCGGTCACAGCTCCCTGTCAGGCACACCATCATGAGGGTAAACATTGGATACTCTCCTGTGTACCATGTTGCCCACAGCTATGTTCAGATATTGTGTTCTTAGCATGTATAAGTTGGGCTAGGATGAGGTATGATGTTTGGAATGCATTTTCGACAATGATATTTTCAACTTATGACAGGTTTATCAGAATATAACACCATCATAAGTTGAGCATCTATAGTTTAAAACTTTGCTGGGTTCAACTCAATTTGACTTCAGAAATCTGTATTTGCTAATTACTAAGCTGTAAATCTTGCGGGGTCATGCCCATTGAAGCCTTTGATTTGTTAAAGAAAGAGATCAAGTTGGGCTGTCTCTGCATCACACCTGGGAGCTCTGCTTTTTCCTGTAACTCTTAGATTAATGGCCTTTGTGTTGACATGGATGAGAAGCAGTTGCTGAAGTATTGAGGGTGGGAGTGAGGGTGGCTGTCTTCTATAATTCGCCCTTGTAGCTGAATTCCAGGGAAAGGTGCTTTACAATGGGCTACAGTATTCCTTTAGTCTAGCAAGGCTTAAAAAAAAGGTTCCCAACTCTTCCAGCTTTTCCAAGATGTACCCATTCCAACCATATTTTGCTATGTATAATGCATACCCACATTTCTGGCCCAAACTTTCAGGACAAAAATCCAGTCAAACATAGATTCAGTTAAAAAAAAAACTCATAAGACATTCACAGAGTCCATTTGTGACTTGCTTTTGATATTTAAGGAAACAAAAAATAAAATTTCACAAATGCAGGAGCAAATCAACAGAGTTGAACATAGAGCTAAACTTTGCATGCCAAATACAGTTCAAAATAAGTGTTTTTAATAATGGGTCGATTGAATTAATAACTTTAAAAATAATGTTTTTGAAACTTAAAAAATTTTGCCTCTTAGGATGGTCACTTTGCCTAAAGATAAAAATTTCTTCCTCTAAACCTTAATATTTTGGCATTAGAAAAAATTTAAAAGAAAAAATATTATCAAGCTATAAATAAATAACAAAATCTGAATGAATGCTTCACCCATCTCTGTTCCATAATCATGACTAATACAGTTAAAAGTCAATGTTTCAAATACTGTCAACCACAGCTCCTGGTTTGCCCTCATTGCATCTCCATCATCATTTAATGAAGGGTTGTGTCTTCATACAACAATAAATCTACCTGTAATATATATGCTAAGTGCATGATATGTATGTGCATGCATTTATGTGTGTATGTTTTGGAAGGAAATGAACAGTAATGGGAAATATGGACTGAGGTAAATTTGTAAGGAATAAATATGGAATAGAAGGGAATATTCCAACTTGTTACATTTGATTTTTGAGAATTCCATGGATAGTTATTTTACCATAATATTAATTACAAAGCACACATATTGATGAATAAAAGGGTGGAGGACAAACTTCCAGTTTCAAAATGGTAAACATTTGATGTAATCTTCCCTCCCACACTAAATTCACAGAAATTAAGGAGAATATATTTTTTAAAATAAAGTTAAAAAGCCACAATAAAAATCAAACATGAACTTAAATAACTCAGAAGCATTAATTGATCTTGAAAAATATAGACGAGAGAGTTCAGAGTTCAGGATTCATTTGGGAAAGTTCTAACCTAGCAGGTGAGACCAGCCACACAAATGCTCCATGTCTGTAGATGATGAAATCTGGAAGAAGCTAGCTAGACTCAGAAGCAATTGGCAGGTTGATTTGCTAGAGTATCACAAAGGAAGGGACCAGGCAGGTCAATCCTTACACTACTCTCTCCTTCCCCTCCTGTAAGACAAATAGCAGTATCTACCTCCTGTCACAAAGATGAACATGGCCACTTAGGACACTGCAGATAAGTAGAGCAGTGTCCTAGAAGGAGGGTGACACTAAGAAGAATGGAAAGCCCTATTAATCCAAAAGACCAGTCATCGAATTACTCTGCCAGGTATAACATCCTTCTGAAGAATCAGAGAAAATGTGGTAGAACTATTTCAGGAGATAATTGCCTAGAATTTTCTAGAACTACCTACAGACATAAAAGCTCACAAAGGGCCAGTGAATGCTATGAAAAATTAAAAACACAAAAACGTGGTGGTGAAATCTTAGAATACCAAGTTAGGGAGGAAAATCTTGATGCTACTAAAAAGAAAAGACCTTGGAGGACAATAAAAATGGATTTTTCATCAGCATACTGCCTGCAATGAAAAACCTGAGCCAAATATTGAGTGAAAAAAAATTGAACCTGAAATATTATATTTAGTCAAATTATTAAGTAAACAAAGCCATTACCAAAGAAAATAATAACTGAGAACTTGATAGTTGTATTTTCTAGTTCTGCATGTATTTTGGTTAAGAATTTAAATAAGTTTTAGTCATATTTTAGATATGATATGTAGCCGATCTGATCCATAGGCCTCCTGCCAATAGCCTGCTATTTATGAACTTTCTCTAGCTTCTCTGCAACTAAGTTGATTATTTGGAAGCCACACTTATTTTCAATCCATTCCATTGTGCCTCCCACTGTCTTACAAAGGATGATCTAGATGTCCAATTTATTTGAAGCCTCACCTCTCTGGCCTGACTCCCTTATCTGTAAGGCCCATCCTTCTACAACCCCAGACTTGAGTCAGGGCCTCTCCCAAACTGGCTCCCTCAAATACCACTTACACTTTGGTTAGGGCAGAGTAAAGCTTTTCGTAACACACAAAATTATATGTTTTTTTAGAGTGTTAGGCTGCAATCTGTCAATAGTAAATCAGAAGAAATAAAAGAGTCATCTAACTTCTGTAAATTTAAATCTCAGCCCTGCAATTTACTAGTTGTGTGACCCAGGGCAAGTTTTACCAAACATGCCTAAATCCATTTTTATAAAATAAAAAGAATACTTATTTTACCCTATGGTTATTGTGCAAAACAAATGATGTAATATATTTGAGGGGCCAAACAGAAGTAAGCTGTCAATACATGTGAATTTTCTTCACCCTCTCCCTCTTAACAGCAGCGCAGATACTGAAGGTACAGAAGTGTCAATTTATTTAACCTCGAAAAAGAATGTGAGAAGTAAAAATAGAAATGTTTTCAGTCCATGAATAAAGAAAAGTTAAACATGAGCTGAATGCACAAGTGATATTTTAATTTACTCATGTTACCATCGGTGAATGAATGCCTATTTAAAATCAAATTATTAAAATACATAAAGCGTTCCCTATGTATTTATGCCATGTACTTATATATTTGTATAACTAAAGTATATCATCAGAAAACTTGTTTGTTAGTTTATAATGAGAAATATTGTCAGTCTAGTTAAGTGGGCCATATTTTTTGGTTTGGTCTGACCAGCGCATTCTCGACTGGTAGACAAATCTACTGGGCAAATCAAATTATCATAATATTTTCTAGTAAGCAGAAAATCAGAACCATAGATATTAGTTATATAATTCCACTACATCAAGATGCATCACCCCCACAGTGGGTATCTATCTACCTGCAGAGTTATCCAAAAACTAGATGTGGCCTCTCACCTTCTCCCCTGCATGATGTAGTTTCTTACTACTGGTGGTAAACTTTGGGACTCTGTTTCTCCTTCTGTGGCTGAAGTGTCTTTTATTAAATTTGTTTTCCCTTCAGTCAATATTCCTCAGCTATCTAGTAGAGAGTGAACTTCAAATTTTGAAGCAAGAGAAACTTCCATTCGAAGGTGGAATGCAGATTTTCTGCATTCTGGTATGGTAACTGGGTGGGGCCTTCTATACTGGTACACAAGTAGTTTTTCATTGTTCTTGAGGAGAGTCCTGAGTATAGGAAAGTAGCCCCCAAGCAGAAGCCTGACCTTGGGCTTAAGTGCTCTGCTGAGTAATATAAATTAGGTTTACTAGCAAAACTGCCTCCACAGAGCTGAAGACAATTTCTCCTAAATCTGAATTCAGTCTGTTCTCTACCTGAAAATTAGTATTTTGTTGAAAGCTGTGTTTTTAATTTTTGTTCAAGAATTTTCTCCCAGAAGTATGAGTTAAAATCATTTTATATGTGCAGAACTTTTCTTTGCCTCATCCAGAAGGCCAGACTGATAGCAAATGGTATTGTATTGTATCTAGGGCAGTGATAGTGAGACTATAATGTAACCCTTTCACATAAACTGTTACTTGAGATGAAATTGGGTGAAGTGTGGCTGTTTTCAGTAGTTGGTGGAGTTAGATTTGTGGTAAGGCTGTGGACTTTCCCCTGATAAGAATAGAATTCTCACTCACACGTATTGTGTGTGTTGACACATACTATATGGAAGTCTGGGGGTTGCTATCCAGGGACTTGGAAGTATAGTTGACCTTTGGGTTCTAAGAGCAGCTACTTGTACTGGCAGCTGATAGTAAATGAGTATACACTAGGATCTCGCAGTCCCATTAGAAATGTTTTGTTTGGCCATGGCAATGTAGTTTAAAAAAAAATCAGGTACCAGTGTTAAAACTAAGGTTTCACCTAAAAAATATGTTTCAGACTGTTCTTGCAAAATCAGATAAGGCAAATTAAGTCTTGTTCCCACAAGTCAACTATCAGTTGACTCTAAACAGCAGCTGCTTCTTTTAATTGAGGTGTGTGCTAGCCAGTGCACCAGCACTCTCACATTGCCTGTAATTTCCTGACATTAAAATCAAATGTCATGGCCACTTTTATTATACCACACAGTTTCCCCACATTTCCATTAGCAGCCAGACTGCTGTTGACATTTGAGTTTGCAACTCCTATGCCTCCCAAGTTTGCCTAAGGCCTTACCAGGCTCTCAAACATCTCATAGAGAATTTTAAGAACAGTGTTTGGGCCAGAAATGCCTGTGGTAGAGGCAGAGTGTACATCTGGTAAACAGCAGCAAAGGTAACAATCCTGTTGGCCAGCAGGACGGGAAGGCTGCAGGATGGGATTTTACGGCTGTAAAGTCATGTCTGACATAGCACCCTGAAAACTTTCCACAGTGTTCTAGACAAACAAGTGCCAATATCTGGTAAGCAAATCAGCAGAGGCTTTGTCCATAATTATCTGGACACAAAAATGAAACATACCCTCAGTTTTTAATGACAGGCTGATAAAGGTGGAGACATATGTGTAGCACAAGTTCTGGAGAAGTCATCTCATAGTCACCTCTTGACCTTTCCCTACAGCCACTTTCTCACTATTTCGTTTCACTTTGTCTTTTTCTAAAGATGTTGTTTATTTATTTTTAGAGACAGGAAGAGAAAGAGAAATAGAGGGAGAGAAACATCAATGTGTGGTTATCTCTCACACGCCCCCTACTGGGGATCTGGCCCTCAACCCAGGCATGTGCCCTGACTAGGAATCGAACCAATGATCCTTTGATTTGCAGACTGGCATTCAATCCACTGAGCCACACCAGCCAGGGCTTTTTTCACTTAGTCTTATTTTTCATGTGAAAGCATGTTACCTACCAGGCTTTGGCTTTATTTTTTTTTTAATTTTTTTTATTTTAGATTATTCAGTACAGTTTCTATCTTTTATTCCCATTCCAG
>JAPYXV010003736.1:0-11979 GCA_028533065.1 Trachops cirrhosus
CCCCACAGGGACTGGAGGGGGCTCCAGGCTGCTCTCAGCTTCTCTGGCCAGAGGCTGCCCCAGGGAGGGGACGGGGGGAACCTGACCCCAGGTCCAAAGGTCTTTCCCTCTGTCTGGACCCCTCCTGGGAGGCTCAGCAGGAGGGGACAGAGGAAGCCCTGGGACATGTGACAGCTTTCTTCTGAATGGCCCGAAGCTGCCCGTCACGGTAGCATTCGTCCTCTCTGTCTCTAGGCAAAGCCACAGAAGCTGCAGGACCAAAGGACAATGCTGAGAGGTCACCTGGTGCTCCCTGAAACCTTCTGCCTGAATGTCCCAGGGCAGGAGGCCCTGCCTGCTGTGGCCCGTCACCTGGTTGCGCAGGAAACCCTTCAGCTGCTTCTTTGGGATCCTGGAGTCACCTTCCGGTTGCTCCACCTCGTAGCACAGGTGTGTTTCACGTGGCGTTTGTGGACCAAAGTTCTCAGTGAAGGTGTCCCTATCCATCCGGGGTCTGTGGACACAGGCAGGAAAAACCCACAGGCATGGGGCTCCTGCGGGGACCCCCAGTTCTCCTGCCCTTCTCTGCACATCCTTCCCCGTCACCCTGGGCTCCCCCTGCCCCTCACATCCCAGCTGGACCCACAGAGGATGGGCGTCCAGTCAATGAGCTGGAGTCACGTAGCCTCCCTCTGGGACCCTCTCTGGGCTCCTGGGGACGTCAGCCCTGTGCTTTTGTCAGGGACCCCCCAGGAGCAGTGGGGGGTGCTCAGAGCTCTGATGGGGACCAGTTTTTCTGCCCCATGTGGGCGGGGCCTCCTCTCCTGGCATCACCAGCCTGCCCTTGACCCGCTGACCCCACCCTTGCGGGTGTGGACCCAGTGGACTGTGTCCCCTGGTCTTCAGGCTGCACCTGAGCCACACGGAGCTCCGTGGGCCAACCTCATTCCTGAGTGGAACTGTCAGGAAAGGAGAAAGAATGCCAATCAATTCTTCTCAAATAACTCGTGATATTTTCTTTGTAATTATGAAAGCAATAATGCCCTTTATACAAACAAAAATAAATCTGAACACGACCTCCTGGCCCACAGTTCAGAGCAGAAAGAAGAGGCTTCACAGGGGATGGAGCGGGAGGAGGCGCCGGGACCTTCAGGGATGACTTCCCAGCGTCTGGAGCTGGGGCCTAGGGGCCTAGGGGAGGCGGGTGGGACAGCAAAGGGGGCACCCACTGAGGGGCTCTGGCTGGGCAGAGCAGGGCCATGGAGAGGGAGGTGAAGAAGCAGAGGCGTCCCCGGGGGAGAAGGTCTGTCCCCATCAGGGAGCCTGGAGGAAGGGTTCAGAAGTAGAGGTGCTTCAAGGGGTGGGCAGTACCTGTCCATGGGCGCTGGGCTGGCCGCCACGTCTGAGTTCCTTCACGGTCTCTGGCTCTGCAACCTTTGCTTCTCTGCCTGGTCGCAGCCTGTGTCCTCTTGCTGGGATGCATTCGAGGACCCGAGTGTCTTATATGCCATCAGACACCCAGTTACTGCTGAGTTGGCAATGCTCCGCCCCACCCCTTCCCCGAACTCAGGCTACTCATGCCACCCACATGGAGCACAGAAGAAGGAGTCACCTCCTTTGCCCTTGGGGACAAGTTAGGTTTTGATTTCTCTGTTCTGACAAAGGCCACTGAAGTCTGAGGAGCATGTGGTCACTCAGGGCAGCATGGTGTGGCAAGACTCGTGTGCGAGGGCAGGGGACGGGACAGGTGTTCGTACGCTGCGGAGAGTCGGGCCCAGGCCCCAGAGCCCCGGGCACCCACCCCTGAGTCTCCCCAGCAGCCAGTGCAGGGGCGGCCTGGCCCAGGCCCTGTTGGATGGAGGGCCCTGTGGGGCCTCTGTGAGGATGGTGGCTCTGCTGTGGGAGGCAGCGCACAGCTTCATCTGGTCCAGGAAGGGCAGGGAGGGGGCCATCCTGTGCTGAGCTCTCCCGGGAACCCACCAAGAAAGAACAGGAGACGGGACACGAAGCGTCCCCACCCCAATACCCAGGGGCGACAAGAAAGGCTCCTGGCGGAAGCAGAGCTCGCCTGGACGGCACTGGGGGCCAAAGGACACAGCAGGTGCCCAGCCTCAGGAACGGCCACCTGGTCTTTCTCTTAGCTCCAGACCATGTCGAATGTGGGGACCCTGCGTTCCAGGCTGCAGTGTTACCTGAGCCCTCGCTGACCATGTTTGTCCCCGAGGGGATGCCCCTCTGTCCCACAGGCCATCCATCCAGGCTCCTCTTAGACCACCACCTGCTGGCCCAGTGCTCACCTCCCCAAGGGGTCGTGTGCCCAGCCCAGGAGAGCTGGCCAGCCCCACGGGGTCCCCCAGAACCACCTTCATTGAGAAGCAGGCCGCAGCTCCCCTGGCTGGTCGTCACACCCTTAGGGGAAAAACTTGAAATCGGTGTCCCCCTTTTCCTCTGGGGGGTGCCCCTCTACACTCAAACAGGGACCCCCTGTGCTGAGACCCATCCTATCTCCAGTGTCCTCTCGACCTCGGTCCCCCAAGCAGATAGTGTCCCCCTGGCTGGTGGTTCAGGGGATTCCCAGTGAGACCGTATCTGGGGGTGTTTTTCTGTTCTACCTGTGCCCCTAATTCACAGGTCACACTCAGCGCCCGAGGCACGCCCTCCACACCCTGGGGTTTCCAGCCGTCCTGAGCCGTGGATGGCGTCTCTGCAAAGACCAGGGCTGCAGAGAGAAGGGCCCTGAGACTGGCCCCAGCCCTGTCCCCGGCCTTCCCTTCCAGGGAGGGACAACGGCCCTCTGATCCCCGCCAGCTCTCCTCCTATGCCCCAGAGTCTCCGCCAGTCACTCAGCCCACAAAGTGCCTCTGATCCCAACACCCACCCAGGGTCAGAGGGCGGGTCTGCTGTGCACACACACCCCACGCAGGGGGGCAAGGGTGGGCTGAGGAGAGTGGGGTCCTGATGCTCAAGACCCTGAGCCCTGTAGGACCCTCTAAAGGTGGCGCCCTCTTGCCTGCCCCGCCCCTTCTCCCGTGACCCCTGCACCCTGAGGGCCAGCGCCTCACCAGCTTCAGCTCTGCGTCACTTGTGGGCCCAAGCAGATGTGCCCTTTAAGGCTCTTCTGGAGAGTCTTGTAGGGGGACCAAGGAGGGGACATCTTTACGGGGAGAGTACTTGCTCCCCCATCCCAGAGGGAGGTCTCCCCACCAATCTAGCTCCTCAGCCAGTAGCTCTGAGGTCTTCTCTCCTGGAATGTTCCCCAGGATGTCCTCCCTCCCACTCCCTTGCCCAGCCTGGGGTGTCGCCCCTGACCTGCTCCTGCCGATGCCTGGCGGCCCCTCTGCAATGCAGACAGGCCTGGCTGGGCCTGCCTTCACCCCCGGGAAGGCAGCTTACCGTGAGTGGGCAGCGCACAGGTGGCTCAGCGAGTCCCGGGAAGACTAGAGGGGATGCCGTAGGTCACCGCGTTGACCTGCTCCCGAAGGGTTCGGGCCTTGAGTTACATGTCTGAGTCACATCGAGAAGGGGCCGGACGGTGCTAAGGAGGTGTCAGCACGGGCCTGGGTGGGCCTCATCTCTCTGTTTCGGGGCCCCTGCCCTTCCCGAGACCCCCACCCTCCCACCCAGCGGCATCCTCTCCCAGTTTGTCCCTGAAGTCTGGTTCCCCAGCTGGGGACCCCAGGGACACATGCTCGTCCTCCCAGTCTCCCTCAGGCCAGGGCAGGACCTGGTTTGGTGGGGGCGTCAGCGGACCCTAGTGATCACCTCTGTGTCCACAGTAGCCTGGGCAGGACGAGCTGAAAGCAGCGGGGCAGACAGAAGCAAAGAAATCCTGTCTCCTCCGGGGAACGACAGGCCCGCGCCCATGTCTGTCCCTGGAACACTGAGTGGGAACCATGAACAAATTCCTGCAGCCTGCCGAGGTTTTCCACAACGTGTACAAAGGTCTGAGATGGAGGAAGGACCTGGTCCCCCACGGGGGAGGGTGGGTGTGTGGGGAGAGAGGCCCCTGAGCAGGGACAGACAGTGCCGCGCCTTGTCCTATTCCCTCGTCAGGGACACTGGGAACAGGCCGGGGTGCCCCGGGGGAGCCCAGACTGGGAGGGGGCGCGGCACACTGGGCTCACCCCGCCTGCCTCCCTCTGGGACTGGGGTGCATCACCTCCATGTGTCCGGAGTCGGGCCAGGTCGCTCCATGCGAGGCCCCAGGTCCGCCCTCCTGTAGGCGGCCTTCCTAGCCTCCAGCCCAGCCCGGGTCTCAGCAGAGGACCCAGGGATGTCACAGCCCCTCTCCAGGACCCCAGGCCCGTGTCAGGGGCAAAGTTCTAAGACTGGGGACCTGGGAGATGAGGGAGAGGGCAGCACAGGCTGGGGAGCCCTTCTCCCGATTTCTGGGGTTTTCGCTCCTTGCTCCCAGAGATGGAGATGAGGCTGCTGTCACAGCCCAGAAATCAAAACCAAAGGAGCAGGCTCGATGTGGAGGTTCCCCCCCGAACCCCACGTGGGAAGTGTCGACACCCTCTGCCTTCATCAGAGGGGATGTAGGTATCTGGTTGTGTCTCGGGGGCCCTGAAGTGCTTCTTTTTTTTTTTTTTAAGATTTTATTTATTTATTTTTAGAGGGAGAGGAAGGAAGGGGGAGAGAGAGGGAGAAAAGCATGGATGTCAAAGAGAAACATTGATTGGTTGCCTCTCCTAAGGCCCCCGACTCGAACTGAACCCACAAACCAGACCTGTGTCCTTACCAGGAATCGAACTGGTGACCTTTCAGTTTGCAGGACAACACACAGCCCACTGAGCCACACCTGGCAGGGCTGAGGGGTTCCTTTGTCGTGTCCCTTGTGACCCTGTGCCCTTTGTGTCTGGGATGGGGGATGGGCTGGGCCTGTGGCCCCACATAGCTGCGTGTGAGGCCTGCTTTTGTCACAGTGGCGGCTTCTCGGGTCCTGAGGACATCCTGAGGAGGAGCTGGCTGACACAATCCACCCCAGGAGTCGGAGTTTGGAGATGGCGGCAAGATGTCCGGCCTCTCGCAGCCCAGGAGGACAGGGCGTCAGCTCCACGTCCTCCTCCTCAGCCCCAGGCAGCCACTGCCGGCCCAGGCCTCCTCCCCTGCCGGGCGCCAACCCTGACCTCGCCCCGTGCCAGCCAGGTGACCCCGGACACAGGACACATGCTTGACCATTGACTCACGTTGCTGACATCACTGCCTCCCCCAGCGTCCTCCTGCTCCAGAGACACGGGCCAGGGCAGAGCAGCCGTGGTCACCCCACATAGCCCCCTCCTTTCCTCACTCCCAGGACGAGTCTGAATTCCTCGGGCCCCCTACTGTCTCCACCTGAGTCCTCTGAGGAAAGTGACAGGAGCCGTCTCCGTTCCTCGGGTTCTGACAACCTGACACCCTACCGAAAGCTGTGGTTGTCACCTGTCACTGAGCTCTGGCCCAGTGAGGGTGTCTCTCTGTTCTCAGACAGTCCCTCCTCCTGAGGGGGAGACAGAGGCCTCAGGTCTCTGAGCTCCTGGATCCATTTCTCCTCCCTCTCAGTGCCCCTGCTGTGTATACAGTAGGTGCTCAGTGTGTGTGCAAGGTCAATGATGACTTGCAAAGACTTTGAGGGCGACAGAAGGACTTGGGGGGGGCAGGAGCCTGGCTTCCATCCAGGCTCTCAGAAGGACAGGGTGTCAGCTGCCCTGACTCAGCAGACGCACGCACACACGCACACACGCACATGCGGGCATGACGAGAGGGAACCTCCTGGGGTTCCCCAGACACACCCTGAGCCCAGCTCTGCAGAACAGGAAACCTGAGGATGTCGCCACATCCCAAGGCCGGTTTGCAAGAAGCTCATTTATCAAATCAGCTCCTCAGCTTTTGATTCCTGGGCTCAGTCAAGAACCCCATTTCTGTTCCTGCAAGCAAGTCACCAGATGAAATCCCCCTGCGAAAGGCGAATACCTCTGTCAGCAGATATATAGGGGTTCAGAGAGCAAGGTGTGCTTCCCAGAAGCAGAGAAGGCAAAGGAAAGAGGGTGGGGACAGGAAGACACGGCGACCAGAAGGCCCACACCATCCTCGTCCTCCTGGCAGTGTCATCTCATCTCCGCTTCCGAGGGCTTTCAGGGCCGTGACCCCAGCTCCTTCCCTCCAGGGCTCCTCTTCCCCACCCGCCCTTCCTCTGGGCCTCCTCCAGCACAGCCCTGGCCTCCCACCCTCCTCTGGGCTCATCCCCACAGGCACTGGCCCTGCTCCTGGCCAGCCCTGAGACCCCCAAATGGGCTTCTCCAGCCGGAGACCTCAGGTCCCTGGCCCCATCCTCCCGCATCACACGGGTTCCTTGCTGTGCGGGAGGCCGAACCCGTTCTTCCCGCCTCTGACGAACTCCTGGGCCTGCAGTGTCTCCAGCCAACGCCGGACGGGGGCTGCTCCCCTGTGGGTTCCGAGAGCCCTTGCCAGGCCCCTTGGGCACGCTAGCCTTTCAGAGTGTTGACGGAAGCAGAACTGACGTTATGTCGAAATGGATTTAAAGTTCACAAAACCCACAGAGAGAATACCCTTGTTTCAGATCTCGTGACCGAATAGGCAAGGTTATGAGGACACTGCCCTGCGAGCGGAATGTTCTCTTGACCTTCATCCCTGCTACTGATTATGCTGTTCTAACTACAACCCGTGTGAGCGACGTTTAAAATAGTACACCTTTGTCATTAAAGGGCACTCAAAGAATTCTGACACCAGAGGAAATGAGCAGAGTGAAAATAAAATCGTCCTCAAGATTCACAGAAGAAACTCAGAAGGGAGACTTGTGAAAGCAACTACACATTTCTGCATCATCAGGAGGATTTCATGGTAAGAAAACTACATAATTTCTCAAAAATCTCTGCCTCTTGCCTTAGTCACCACTGTTGGCCATTTGGTTTCCGCATTTAATACATTTTTTAAAGCATCGTTTCCTTCCTCAGTGAACACCCGCCTGCCCAGCCTCCAGCGCGGTGCCTCTCCTCCTGCTCCATGACCCCCAGGTCTGTCAAACTGCGTTTCTTCCCTCGCCCTCCGGTTCCGCTCACCGCTACCTGCACTTGCAGAGCCTCATGAACTGATTCGTAAGGCAAGAAGGCCAAGGTACTAACACAGGGAAGCCGCGGCCCACGCCCCGCAGTTGACATGGAGCTGGGCAGGCCGCCCGAAGAGCGGGCGCAGCCACACCCGTGCCAGCTGGCCCATCAGAGCCCCACGTGGCCGTGGGGAAGGCGCCCGGAGGCGCCACGTGGCCGTGGGGAGGCGCTTCGATACCGATCGTCACGCCGCACAGCGTGAATTAGGCATCTCCTCACGTGGCCTGCCGTTCTGGCGCCGGGGTCACAGCGTGACATGTAGGCCAGGCCCCTTCTCTCACATAATCACAGCAACGGGCGCTGGACCACGGAGTGGGGGACCCCCTGAATGCAGCACAATGTCAATTTCATCATCCAAGTGAAATAAATGACAGAGATGATGGATAGATGGATGGATAGGAGACGGCACACAGATGTTAAAGCAAATGGGAAAATGCTCACAACAGGCGAGTCTGGGTAAAGCGTTTGTGGGTGCTCTTCAAGTGCAACTTTCTGTAAGTTTGAAGTAAAATGTTTAAAAAAAGAAAAATAAAATGAAAGCATTCACTCTCTCTAGGAGGTAATATGGACCATCCGCTGTCCCGATTTAATGTTGCTTTCCAAACTGCCTACCATGTCTGGGTGTTGGTTTTGTATCACAGAAACTGTTAGGAAAAAAAGTCTCTGGAAGCCACCATTTCTCCGCAGGCCCACCCTGGGGCAGGCACAGCCCCTAAGCCCCCACCCGCACCCCCGCAGCCGCTGTGAGCCACCCCTTCTGTCTACAAAGAGCCCCTGCAAACGGTCAGGGTCTTCTCTTGGCGGACCGTTCCCGTGTCCCGCGAACTCCTCTCCTGACCGGCGTGTGTCCCCGGGCAAGGAGTCTGTGCGGTCACACCTGACCTGCAGGGAAGAGGCAGCACCTCATCCATCAGCCACAGTGAGCACATCAGCACGCGCTGCGCCCTGCGTTGTTAGTGCAAGACCTCGTGTTACTACAGTGGCTCTCGTTTTCTGAAGAATAACCATTTTCACAGCAACTGTATTTTTTAAAGTTTAACAACTTGTAGTCTGGGTTCTGCTCAAATCCGCGCAGGCAGCTCCCTAATTTTCCTTGGACTCCAGCCTCTTGGTAAAGCTGCCCCCAGGACACAGCCCGGCTTTTGCAGCAGCTTAGTCCTCCCTCCAGCGCCACCCCACGGCCAGGACCCGGTGGTGGGTCCTTCTCTCGCTGCTGCTCCGGCCGCCGCCAGAGGGGGGCGGTGGCGAGTCCAAGTCGCGGGTGGAGCCCGGAAAGCGGCTGGGAGAGTCCGTGAAGCTCCTGGGTGCCAGGGTGAGTGTCTGCCACACTCCAGCGAACCCCCGCCCGGCATCAGTTCCCACGCCGGACGCCCCCATCTCTTTGCTGCCCTCCGCTTCCCTCGAAACACCCCCCTCGCCAGCCCCCGCCCCCCCTCCACCCCTGTAGAGCGAGGCTTGCGCCCGGCGACGCGATTCCCAGGACTCAGCGGACTGCACAGCAGCGCCCTGCACCGGGAATCTCCGGGTATTACACAGAATCTTGTATTTAATTCTCACGGGAGACTTTAAGTCCGCTATTTGCTGCTTCAGGTTTTGTTTTTTAAATACTGTTGGGATCATTTCTGTTGAAGATCTGTACCAATAAAGGGTTTACTAAGAATATTCCCGACTTTTGTGTTTGAAAAACAAAAAATTAAAAATGGCGACCAAGATAAGGAGAGCTTGAAAATAGATGTGTCCTTCCGTGCGAAAGAGGCCCCTGGGGAAAGCGGAGCCAAGCACGCTACTGGGGTTCCGCTGGGTGCTGATCGGTGTAAGGTTTCAGGAAGCGAAACTGGCAAAGGAATTCATGCGCTTTATTTATTTATTTTGTAACAAACAGTCTCCAAGGTCTCGGTGGCTAAAATCAATGACACCTTTTTCTTGCTGATGTCAACTGCCCCTGCTGGGTGTGGGGGGGGGGGGGGTCTCTACGCTGTCATCCGCACTAAGGACCGTGGGCAGACCCGGAGACTCCACCTGGACCAGCCCTCCGTACCCAGACAGGGACATGGCATGTGGCTTTTAAAGCTTCTGCCTGGAAGTGATGTGGCAAGTTTGTCCCATTTCTTTGGGCAAAACTAATCTCAAAGCTGTGGGAAAGCGGCGCTCTAACGTGGGCCCGGGAATGAGAGGGGAGATATTTCCGAGAGGCCTCCCTGACCACGCCCTCATCCCATCTCATCCTATCATGTCCTTCTTGTGAAGGTCAGAGCCAATCAATGAGCCCGGGGAAAGGAACTGGCCCGCTCAGAGGAAAGAGGCCGCGACTGTCTTTATCCATCCGTCACTTTTCTATCCCGGCTCCATTTAACAGGGTGGGGGATCACGACGTGGAGGGAGCTGACATCAGCGTCCCAGCTCAGCGCAGGGGCACAGAGTGAGCCCTTGCCCGCCGTGCTCCTCACGCACCGGACCTACCAGCCGCCTCTGGGCGAATGAAAAGGCGAAAAGCTTCCACAGGCAGGTAAGAACTGAGAGAACGAGACTTAAGACAAAGTGTTAATGATCTCACGATCCCGATATATTTTCTCAAAGACGTGCCTGCTGTTACCCATCTGCTTCCACTTCTCTCCCCAGCTCGCTTTCGCTCCCTCTATCTCTCTCTCACCAAAAAGTGCCTTTGTAAGGCTTCAGGTCATGAGGAGTCAAAATAAAATCTTAAAATTAAGCTACCAGTTAGAAAGGAACAAGAATCAGACTGACATAGCTTGCAAGTTGTTTACTATGTTTGAATTTTCGTGGCTACTGTCATGTAGCATCATAACTCCAGTTCACAAAGACGGATCGATGGTCCAAAGAGGCTCTTCACGACGTGAAGTAACGATGAGAACGGCATTAGAAACCTCAGAACACCGCAAACGTAATGAGTAAACAGTTCTCCAGTGTAACTGTGAAATACGAAACTGCATATTCTAGGACAAAAGAATTCCTGGGTAACGATTTTACCAATGTAGCCATAAATGAAAATTGTGACTATAAGTTCCAGGAGAAATACTAGAAGTTCTCATTTATTGCATGAGCAGTGCATTTGCCCCAAGTCCTCATACGTTACCGTTAACATTAAAGCTTCGATAAGTGTGGTCTGAGCCCTTTAAAATTGTTTTCCATGAACTACCAGTGCAGCAAACAATACAGTTTTTCCAGAACAAATGCAAAACAATTCTTTTTAATGGAAGATTAATTATTCTTGTTCCTAAATGTGCACAGGAGACCAAAGCTACAGAAGCATCATTCTAAGTTGCTGCCCTCTTGAATGCACATAAAAGATCACTCGTACAATTATCAACAAGACTGTAAACCAGCTGCAAAAATAATGATAAAGACTACGCTTGGGGAGAAGGCCAAGAGAACTATTGACCAAACTCCTTTCTCAGATAACACTGCTGTACTTGGCGAAACATCAAGAATATACGAAGTGCAAAAGTGATTACCCCATTCACGTGTTAGGGGCTACTTTGCTTTTGAGCAAGCCAAAAACGTGCATGGGGTGCATGAAGCAAGCCCTTGGCACATGCGGGACTCTCACATGAAGGAAAAACGCTGCCCTGCTTGTCATTTTGCTTATCATTCCAGCAGGTAAGAGGCTTTTACTTATAGAGTCTTTACTTTGTGATTCACGTGGCAGGAAGGTACTTCCGGGTCAGGGTCGGAGGACCGGAAGACCAGGGGCCCCGCCCACCCTGAGCAGGGGCTCTGTGCTGAGAACGCGGGCCGGTTCTCCGCCCTCCGCTTTTTCACACAACGCAGTTGGTGGGCAACGAAATGCATTCCGGAGACATTAATGTGCACTAAAGGAAGCGATACAAAGGAGATTCCAATATCGTCTCATCCTTGCAGTTAAACGCACACTTCTTCAGCACGCTGTGAGAAAAGGAAACAACGCAGGTCCGTGTGGCCTCAGTCAGGGACGGCAGAAACCCAGGTCCAGGCGGACGAACACTAAACGGGACTGACGAGACCATCTGTGACGTCAGGCCTCTGGCTCCATTTCCCTGCAGGCGCCGTGGCTCCGTCCTGCTGTACTGGCTTTGTTTCCACATCGGCTCCTTCCCCTGAGGTAGAAAAATGGTTGCAGCTGGTCCAGGCCCCACAGGTTCGCCACATCTTCTCCCCAAACCGTCCAGAGAACAGAGAGCAGACGCGTCCAAGATTTCCCAGCAAAAGTCCTGGGGTTCACGCTGATTGGATGGGCTGGTCACATGGCACTCCTGAGCCAATCGCGGAGTGGCTGGGGGTAGAACCCACGGATCCGCCCACTCCTACCTTACTGGCAAAAAGTCCACCAAGCAGCAACAAGGCCAGTTGGAAGGGGGATCTCACTCATTTGAAACTATTTTTAACATTTAAAATACTACTTTGTAATGTAAAATTGTTGATGAATCTCTGCCTTTTTTTTTTTTGCTACAAATGGGTGATCTGTGGTGTGAAAACTCTGAGGAATTATGCGTAAAGAGGATGCTTTAAAGATCTAATACCTAATGATGATTCTTTGCAAATCCACGTGCTTCTAGTTGCAAGTGCTCACACAGTTATTACAAATTCATACCCCTAATAAAACTCTCCTTCACCGGTTCCCCCCGCAGGGAATGGATCAGCCAGTGGCATGGAGAGAGCTGGAGCATCAGGCCAGACGTCCTGCTGTGCCATGTTCTAAACTCTGTGCTCACCAGGCACCAGCCCCCGCCCCCCGCCGCCCATGTCAGTGTCCCCTGCAGACGGACCTCCCCAAGGCAGCGCCTCTGTGTGCCTCATCCTCTCTCTTTCTGCTTCTGCTTCTCCAGTTCCGCCCATCAATCTGGCTTTTCTGTTTACACAAGGACTATCATGCCTGCCCCAAAATGGGCCCCTCACC
>JAPYXV010003737.1:0-11976 GCA_028533065.1 Trachops cirrhosus
CTACTAAGGGGTTCCCATAAGACTATCAGCTGATTTCTCAAAAGAAACGCTACAGACAAGAAGGGGCTGGAAAGAATTACTCAAAGTCATGAAAGGAAAGGACTGGCATCCAAGATTACTCTATCTAGGAAAGGTATCATTTAGAATGGAAGGGCAAATAAAAGTGCTTCCCAGATAAGGTCAAGTTAAAGGAGTTCATCATCACCAAGCCCTTATATGAAATGTTAAAGGGACTTATCTAAGAAAAAGATAAAAAATATGAACAGTAAAGTGACAACAAAGTCACAACTATCAACAATTGAACCTAAGAAAGACACCAAACAAACTAAGCAAAGCAGTAAAACAGGAACAGAATCACAGAAATGGAGATCACATGGAGGGCTATTGGTAGGGAAAGGGAGGAGGGGAATGCAGGAAAGAGAGTAAGTAGCATAAATGGCAGGTAGAAATAGATTGAGGTTAAGAATAGTATAGGAAATGTAGAAGGCAAAGAATTTACATGTATGATCTATGGACATGAACTAAGGGGAGGGATGCAGTTGGAGGGGGTGTGGAAGGTGGAAGGGAATAAGGGGGGTGGGACAACTGTAATAGCATAATCAATAAAATATATTTTTAAAACTTACCAAAAAATGGGCAAAGGTCCTGAACAGACACTTCTCCAGGAAGGACGTACACAGGACCCATAGATATATGAAAGAATGCTCAGCATCACTGGCCATCAAAGAGATGCAAAGTGAAATCATGGTGAGATACCACTTCACACTGTTCAGAATGCCATCCTAAACAAATCAGCAAACAACAGTGCTGGTGAGGTTGTGGTGAAAATGGTACCATAGTACACTGTTCATGGGAATGCAGACCTATGCAGCCACTGTGGAAAATCATATGGAATTTCCTCAAAAAACTAAAAATGGAACTGCCTTTTCACCCAGCAATTCACTGCTGGGATTATAATCTAAGAATCCTGAAACACCAATTCAAGAGTTCATGCACTCCAGAGTTTTATGCACTCCAATGTTCATAGCAGTGCAATTTATAGTAGCCAAGGTCTGAAAGCAACCTAAGTGCTTAGCAAATTAGGGGATCGAAAATCTGTGGTACATTTACACAATGGAATACTACACAACAGAAAGAAGAAAGGAGCTCCTACCTTTTGCAACAGCATGGATGGAACTGGAGAGCATTATGCTAAGTGAAATAAGCCAGGTAGTGAAAGACGAATACCATATGATCTCACCTATAAGTGGGCCCTAATCATCAAAACAAACAAGCAAGAAAAATATAACCAGAGACATTGAAATAAATAACAAACTGACAGTAACCAGAGAGGAGAGTGAGGATAACAGTGGAAAGAAAGGGAAGGGTGGTGAAAGAATATGTATAAAGCACCCATGGAAAAAGCCAATGGGGCCGTTGGATTGTGTGTGGTAGGTGTGGGTGGGCAGGGTGAGGGAGAGTGGTGCTGGGAAAATAGAGACAACTGTAGTCAATCAATTAAAAAAAGAAAAAATATATCATGTAAATAAAAATTTTTAAAAAGCTGTGGTTGTAATACTTATACAGACACAATGGACTTCATTTTATTTTATTTTTTAAATATATTTTATTGAATGCTATTACAGTTGTCCCATTTCCCCCCCTTTATTCTCCTCTGCCCTGCACACCCCCTCTCACCACATTCTCCCCCTTTAGTTCATGTCCATGGGTCATATATATAAGTTCTTTGGTTTCTACATTTCCTATACTATTCTTAACCTCCCCTTGTCTATTTTCTACCTACCATTTATGCTACTTATTCACTGTACCTTTCCCCTCTCCCCCTCCCACTCCCCCACTGATAATCCTCCATGTGATCTCCATTTCTGTGATTCTGTTTAGACAGAATAGACTTTAAAACAAAGGCTATAAGAAGAGACAAAAAGGATACTACATAATGATAAAAGGATTAATTCAACAAGAGGATATAACCCTTGTAAATATTTATACACCAAACTAAGGAGCACCTAAATATATAAAACAAATCTTAGTCAACATAAAGGAATAGACTGGCAGTAATACAGTAATTTTAGGAGACTTCAACATACCATTGATATCAATGAATATATTATCTAGAAAGAAAATCAAGAAGGAAACAGCAGCATTAAATGATGTTAGACCTGATAGACTTAATTAATATTTTAAAGTAGATTTTATAGCAGATAGATTTTAATTGATATTTCACCCCAAAGCAGCAAAAACATCATTTTCCAGTGCACATGAAACATTTCCCATGATATACTACATATTAGGCCACAAAACAAGCCTCTATAAATTTAAGATGATTGAAATCATATCAATAATGTTCCCTAAGCACAATGGTATAAAACTACAAACCAAATTAAAAAGAAAAATCGCACAAGCACATGGAGGCTAAATAACATGCTACTCAACAATGAATGCATTAACAGTAAATCAAGGAAGAAATGAAAAAATATTTTGAGACAAGTTAAAATGAGAAAATAATGACCGAAAATCTATGGGACACAAACAAAGCAGTTCTAAGAGGAAAATTCATAGTAATATAGCCAACCTCAAGAAATAAAAATAAATATCAAATAATAAATTGGTTTTACACCCAAAAGAACTAGAAAAAGGACAACAAAACCCAAACAAAGTAGAAGGAAATAAATAATGAAGATCAGAGTGGAAATAAAAACATAGAGTCTAAAAACAATACAAAAGATCAATGAAATCAAGAGCAGTTCTTTGAGAAGAAACAAAACTGATAATTTTTTAACCTGAATAATCAAGAAAAAAGGAGAAACTCTAATAAATGAAATTATAAATAAAAAAGAAGTGACAAATGACAGCACAGAAATACAAAGGATTGTGAGATAATACCAGCAACAATTATATGCCAGCAAATTTGATGATCTGGAAGAAATGGATAAATCCCTAGAAGTTACAACCTTCTAAGACTGGGTCAAGAAGAAACAGAAAATCTGAACACACCAATAGCTACTAACGAAATGAAATAAGTAATAGAAAACCTCCAACAAACGAAAGTTCTGCCTTAGATGGCTTTACAAGTCCAAAATTACCAAACATTTAAGAAGAATTAATACCTATTCTACAACTATTTTTAAATATTCAAGAGGAGGGAAACCTCCCAAGGTCATTTTATTGGGAAAGCATTATATTAATTCTGAAATCAGATATACACTACAAAGGAGAAAACTATAGGCCAATATCCCCATAAACATACCAGTAGATACAAAAATCCTCAACCAGATATTAGCATAATAACCAAATTCAACAAAATATTAGCAAACCAACCAAACTAGTAAAACATTCAAAAGATTAAACATCATGATGAAATGGATTTACGTCTTGGAAATTCAAGCTTGCTACAATATCCACAATCAATAATGTGATACAGCACATAAAAAAATGAAGGATAAAAGTAATATGATCAAATCAATAAATGCAGAAAAAGCATTTGACAAATCCAGCCTCCATTTATGACAAAACTCTCAAAAAGTACAAATAGAGAGAACATACCTCAATATAATAAAGGCCAAACATGACAAACCACAGGTAAAATCATACTTGATGGAGAAAAGCTAAAAGTATTTTCTTTAAGATCAGGAACAAAACAAGGATGTCCATAGTTATAACTCTCATTCAACGTAGTATTGGAAGTCCTAGCCACAGCAATCAGGCTAGAAAAAGATATGAAAGGCATCAAAATTAGAAAGTAAGATGTAAAACTGACATTATTTGTAAATGGCATGATACTATCAATCAATATATGAAAGAACCATAAAAATTCCACCAAAAACCTCCAAGATTTAATAGATAAATTCAGTAAAGTAGCAAGATACAAAATTAATATTCAAAATCAGTTACATTTTTACAAACCAATTATAAACTTTCAGAGAGAAATTAAAATAATCCAACTTAGAATTACATCAAAATAAAATTAAATACCAAGAAATAACTCTAATCAAGAATGTAAAAAACCTGTACTTAGAAAATTATAAGTCACTGAAGAAAGAAATTGAAGCAGATACAGGCAAATGAAGGCATATACCATGCTGTGGATTGGAAGAATTTATATCACTAAAATGTCTATATCACCCCAAACAATCTATACATTCAAAGCAGTTCTTATCAAAATAGCACTTTTATTTAGCACTTTTCTCAATAGCACTTTTTCACAGAACCAGAACAAATAACCCTTAAATTTACATGGAATGAAAAAAGACCCCAAACAGCATCAGCAATTATGAGAAAGATAAACAGTTGAAGGTATAATACTAACTGATATCAAACTATGCTATAAGTCCATAGTAATCAAGACAGCATGGTACTGGCATAAAAACAGACACATAGATCAATGGAACAGAATAAAGAGCCCAGAAGTAAACACACACCTACATGTCCAATTAATATAAGGCAAAGGAGATAATATACAATGAAGTAAAGACAGTCTCTTTAAAAAACAGTGTTGGAAAAACTGGACAGATATGTGCAAAAAACTGAAACTTGTCTACTTTCTTACATCATACACTCAAAATAGATTATAGACTTCCAGTGAAGATGGAGGCATAGGTAAACAACTTACCTCCTCACACACCACAGCAAAATTACAGCTAAGCTATAGAACAACCATCACTCAGAACCATCAGAAATCAAGTTGAACAGAAATCCAACTATGGAATTAAAGAAACCACATCCATGCAGACTGGTAGGAGGGGTGGAGATACAGAATGGACTGGTCCCACACCCAAGTGTAGTGGATAAAAATTCAGGAGGGATATCTCAAGAGCAAGGGGTCATAGCCACTCACCAGCCATGTTCTCAGCCCAGGGTTCCAGTGCCAGGAAGGTAAGTCCCCATAACTTCTGGATGCAAAAACTAGCAGGGATTGAGTCAGTGGAAGAAACTTCTGGATTCCCAAGCAGTAACCCTTTTTTAAAAAAATATATTTTATTGATTATGCTATTACATTTGTCCCATTTTCCCCCCTTCCCTCCACCCTGCACACCCCCACCCACCTACATTCCCCCACTTCATTTCATGTCCATGTGTCATACTTATAAGTTCCTTAGCTTCTACATTTCCCATACTATTTTTACCCTTTACTTGTCTACTTTCTACCTACCATATATGCTACTTATTCTCTGTACCTTTTCCTCCTCTCTCCTCCTCCCACTCCCCTGTTATGACCCTCCATGTGATCTCCATTTCTGTGGTTCTGTTCCTAGTCTAGTTGTTTGCTTAGTTTGCTTTTGTTTTTGTTTTTGTCTTAGGTGTGGTTATTAATAAGTGTGAGTTTGCTGTCATTTTACTACACATGTTTTTTTATCTTCTTTGTCTTAGATAAGTCCCTTTCACATTTCATATAATAAGGGCTTGGTGATGATGAACTCCTTTAACTTGACCTTATCTGAGAAGCACTTTATCTGCCCTTCCATTCCAAATGAAAGCTTTGCTGGATAGAGTAATCTTGGATGTAGGTCCTTGCCTTTCATGACTTGGAATAGTTCTTTCCAGCCCCTTCTTGCCTGCAAGGTCTCTTTTGAGAAATCAGCTGACAGTCTTATGGGCAATCCTTTGTAGGTAACAATCTCCTTTTCTCTTGCTGCTTTTAAGATTCTCTCCTTATCTTTAACTTTGGCTAATATAATTATGATGTACTTTGGTGTGTTCCTCCTTGGGTCCACCTTCTTTGAGACTCTCTGAGCTTCGTGGACTTCCTGGAAGTCTCTTTCCTTTGCCAGAATGGGGATGTTCTCTTTTATTGTTTGTTCAAATAACTTTTCTACTTGTTGCTCTTCCTCTTCTCCCTCTGGTACCCCTATAATTCAGATGTTGGAATGTTTAAAGATGTCCTGGATGTTCCTAAGCTTCTCCTCATTTTTTTTGAATTCTTGTTTCTTCATTCTTTTCTGATTGGATGTTTCTTTCTTCCTTCTGGTCCACACCGTTGATTTGAAATGGTAAATCTCAGTTTCCTTCCCATCACTACTGGTTCCCTGTACATTTTCCTTCATTTCACTTATTGTAACCTTCATTTTTTCATCTAATTTGTGACCAAACTCAACCAATTCTGTGAGCATCCTGATTACCAGTGCATTGAACTGTGCATCTGATAGGTTGGCTATCTCTTCATTGCTTAGTTATATTTGCTGTGGTACTTTGATATGTTCTTTCGTTTGGGCCATTTTTTTTTTAATCTCAGCACAACTGTTACATAGTGAGGAGTGGAGCCTTAGGTGTTCACCAGAGTGGGATAACCCATGTTGCTGGGTTGTGACACTGTATGTGGGGCAGGGGTCTGAGAAGGAACAATGGCACTTGCTCCACTCTCTGCCAGATTTCAGTCACTTCCCCCAATTCTCCCAAACAAACTGGGCCCTGCTGGTGCTGACTCCTGTGTGGGTGCATTTGTGTATGTCCTAGGACCCTATGGGTCTCTCCAGCAAACTGTCCTGTGAGGCTGTGAGTTTCTCCTAGTCCCTCAACCCCCAAAGGTGTTTTCAATCAGTGTTTTGAGGCTTTATTTCCCCCGCGCTGGAACCCTCGGTTTCGAAGTCTGTCTCGCTCCCCGGTTTTGCCTGGTTTATCTGCATGCGAATGTGGGGCCACCTGGTCCACCAGCCGCCTTGTGTGCCACATGCCTCCACAATCCTCTGCCTCGCTGGGCCCGCCAGTCGCAGCCTTGCATGCCTGGTGTCCACCAGTTACTGCTTTGCAGCGACACCTCTCCGCCTGGTCACCCGACTCCGCCCCTCCTACAAGTCTGGATGAATATGTCTACTTTAACTCCTTGGTTTTCGGACTCCATACAGTTCAATTTTCTTTTGGTGTTGGTTGGTTTTTGTTTCTAAATTGTTGTTGATTATGTGAGGAGGCACAGTGTGTCTACCTACACATCCATCTTGGCCAGAAGTCCAAAGCAGTTACTTTTAAAGGACCTGTGCACAGACTTACTCAGACTCACTCCATCTGAGTTCCAGCTCTAGGGTAGCAGCTTGAAAGGAACCAATAACACACGGGAGGAACTGAAGTGTCTGGCATCAGGGTGAGAGCTGGTGAACACTTTCTTCCAGACAGAATGGCATGCAAAGGCCAGTACTTCTTTTCTGAATCCACCCTCCACAGAACCAGAGAACCACTAGGAGGGTGCCATATCAAAGACTCCATCAACATGGCTGAGAGTGTTTGCCCCACCCAGATGTTTCCCTGAGACTCCACCCCACACAAATTAGGGGTCTACCCAAGCTGTTAACAGTGGCTTTTCCATGTGAATGTCTTGCCTTGATCATGCTTCACATTTCCTAAATCCTCTCAAACAAGCAACAGCCAGCCTCAGCAAGTCCCTAGCCCCTGTACCTCTTGCTGAGTAGTCCCAGGCCCAGCACTAGCAGCAGTCAGCCTAGGTTCACAATTTGGCTGCATCTTAAAAGCTCCAAGCTTAGCACAAGTAGCAGCCATTTGCTGATTGTTTTGTGGCTCATGGTGCTTGATCCAGGGCAGTACACATATGGGAGATGACCTTGGCTTGCATCATTCAGGAAAGCCCAGAGCCTGCACACTCAGTAGACAGCTACACCAGGTTGAAGAACTGCCAACTTTCCCCTGCACAGCTCAGGCTCCATGGAGGGCAGAGATTCTTGGTCAGTCATAGCCAGTCTGACTGGCTTGGTAAATCCCTCCCACTGACCTGCCAATAGCAATCAAGTACCCAGCTTGAGTGATAGAGGAGGCTGTGCCAGTAGGCCCTACAGGACACCTACTACATTAGGCCATGCTACCAAGACAAGGAGTCATAATAGCTCTATCTAATACATAGAAACAAACACAAGAATACTTCCAAAATGAAGAGACAAAAAAAAAAAAGATGGTCCAAATAAAAGAACAGATAAAAAAAACTACAGGAAAAGAACTAAACAAAATAGAGATAAGTAATCTATCAGATGCAGAGTTCAAAACACTGGTTGTAAGGATGTTCAAGGTACTTAGTGAGGACTTCAGCTGCATACAAATGATTTAACCTGAATGCAGTATATACTAGCTGAATTAAAGAACAATTTACAGGAAAACAGCAGTACAATAGATAAAGCCAGGAATCCAACCAATGATTTGGACCATAAGGAAGCAAAATACAACCAATCAGAACAAGAAGAAAACAGATCTAAAAAAAAATAAACAAAAGTGAGGATACTATAAGCAGCCTTTGGGACAACTTTAAGAGATCCAACATTCACATCATAGGGGTGCCAGAAGTAGAAGAGAAAGAGCATGAAATTCCAAGAAATTGGAAATCATTTGAGAAAATAATGAAAGAAAACTTCCTTAATTTGGTGAAGGAAAGAGACATGAAAGTCCAGGAAGCACAGAGAGTCCCAAACAAGATGGACACAAACAGGGCCACTTGAAGACACATCCTAATTAAAATGCCAAAGGTTAAAGATTAAAAAAGAATTTTAAAAGCAGGAAGAAAAAAGCAGATAGTTACCTACAGGGGAGCCCCCATAAGACTGTAAGCTAATTTCTCATGAGAAACTCTGTAGATTAGAAGTTATTGGCAAGAAATATTCTAAGTCATGAAAAGTGAGGACCTACAGCCAAGATTGCTCTACCAAGCAAAGATATCATTTAGAATAGAGGGCAGATAAAAAGCTACCTAGAAAGGAAAAAACTAAAGAAATTCAAAATCACCAAACCATTATTATATGAAAAGTTAAAGGGACTTATTTAAGAAAAAGAAGATCAAAACTGTGAACAATAAAATGGCAATAAATATGAATCTATCAACAATTGAATCTAAAAAACAAACTAAGCAAACAAGAAAAACAGAGACAGAATCGTGGGTATGGAGAGTGTTTTGCTGTTTGCCAGATGGAAGGTTGGTGTGGGAGAATGGGTGAAGATGTGAGGGGATTAAGCAGTACAAATTGGTAGTTACAGAATAACCATGGGTATGTAAAATACAATGCACAATGTAAAATACAGTATAGGAAATAGAATAGCCAAAGAACTTATATATGTGACCCATGGACATGAACAAAGTTGTGGGGATTGCCTAAGACAGTGGGGGTGCTGACTGGAGGGGGCATGAGGGGAAAAATTGGAACAAGTGTAATAGCATAATCAATACAATCTAATTAAAAATAGATTGCAGATTTTTGTAAGACACAAAGCCATAAAACTACTAGAAGAAAACATAGGCAGTAATGTTTCTGACATTGCGCTTAGTAATATTTTTGTTGAAATATATTTGTAGGCAAGGAAAACAGAAGAGGAAAAAATAAACGAATGGAACTACAATAAATTAAAATATTTTTGCAAAACAAAGGAGTCTATCATCAGTAAATGAATAAACAACAGGTATTGTTGAGAATGTGGAGAAAAGGGATTATTGGTGGGATTCTAAATCAGTGGTAGACACTATGGAAAATGGTATGGAGGTTCTTTAAATCATTTAAAAAAGAACTACCTTATATCCAAACAATTTCATTTCTGAAGAAATCCAAAACACTAATTCAAAAAGACATATGCACCCCTATGTTTATAGCAACATTATTTCCAATAACCAAGATATTGTAAGCAACCCAATTAACTATCAATAGATGAGTGGATAAAGAAGTGGTAGTACAGGAGTTCTGGCCAAGATGGAGGCATAGGTAGAAACCCTTCACTTCCTTGCACAACCGAAAGGAGGATAACAACCAATCTAAAATTAATAAACAACAAAAAGCTCCAGAAAATCAAACTGCATGGAACTCTGACAACCAAGAAATTAAAGAAAAAATCAAACAGAACAACCAGACCAGTAAGGCAGCAGAGCACGAGGGCTGACTCAGAAAAACCACAGTGAGGCAGGGGACCAGGCAGGTGTGGCCTGCTGCTGTAGGCAGCACCACAGTGCAGCAGAGAGGGTTGCCTTGCCTGGGTGAATACCTAAGGTCCTGCCTCCTTACAACTTAACAAGTGCACCAAGATAAAGAAGTATGTCCCAAATGAAAGAACATAGCAAAACCTCAGAAAGAGAACTAAGTGAGGAGGAGATATCTGATGGAGAATTTAAATCCCTGGTAATCAAAATGTTCACAGATCTGACTGAGCTTGGTCGAAAAATGAAAAAAAAAAAATGAAGGATACCCTAAGTGAAATAAAACAAAATATTCAGGGAACTAACAGTGACAGGAAGGAAACCAGGAGTCAAAGCAACAATTTGGAACAAAAGGAAAAACTAAACAACCATCTGGAAAAAAATGAAGAAAAAAGAATTCAAAAAGTGATGAGAATTTTTACAAACCTCTGGGACAACCTGAAACATTCCAATATCCGAATTATAGGGGTGCCAGAAGGAGAAGAACAACAGAAAGAAATTGAAAATTGATGGAAGATGACAGCGAGATAGGTGGGAGCAGAGTCCACTTTCCCCTGTGCACTGGTGAAACACCTAGCCAATCTTCTGAGGAACAGAGCAAACAGCCAATGGTATTCCAGCATATATGAAGATTGGAGACCAAAAACTGTAGAGGACATTGAAAAATCAGACAGTAAAAAGAGTGCTTAAGGACAATAAGGTGACTGTGACCAGCTTAGGGACCAGGGTGGCTGCAGCCACAAGCCTGGCACCCGCAGGGTCTGCTGCAAGATTCTTGGGAGAGAGCAAGGCTGGGCTGTATGAGAAGCCAGATGCTTGTTTGGACCAGTGGGCTTGAATAGGAGGAATTTTTCTAAAAGAAAGAAAGAAAAAAGAGGAACTCTGCAGCTGTTCTGGGATTCTCCTCAGCAGCTGCAGGCCTCCTGCACCCCTACCACCGCAACCCCAGGGTCAGTGAACACCCGATCCAATCTGTGATACAGCGGCTTCTGGTTAGTGCTCATGCCTGAAGCACCAGGGAAGGAGCACTTCCCACCTGGCCCCTGCATCCAGAGCTCTGCAGGGCCTACTGGCTCTGTAGCAGGAAGGTGGAAACACCCCGCAGAGAGGAGCTGCAGGACTCTTCCAGACACCAGCCCCTGCAAAGACTTGACTCAGTGGGGGACTGAACTACCCTGAAGGGGCACTGAGAGTCCCTAGCATCTAGGAAAGCAAAGAGCAAGAAGCTGGTATGAGTTGCCCCTAACTGGTGCACCTCAAGGACAGCGCAACTGGTAGACTGAAGGCCTAAGCTAGTGCAGAGGAACACTGGGGGCCTTGCAGGGAACTGAGGAACTAGTCTGGAGTATGGACAATAGCAAAGAGTGCAGCTCAACAAGAGAGAAAAGAAAAACAAATCCCTCCTCAGCTGGCTATAGCCAGGAAGACCAGTGGGACTGGCTTGACTGGTTTAAAGCTTCAGAAGGCTTTTTTTTTTAAATTCCTTCTTCCTTTCTGTCCTTCTTACTCTTTCTTTATTCTTTTCTTCCTTCCTTCCTTCCCTTTTTTATTCCTTCCTCCTTCCTTCTTTTATTTATTTATTTTTTAATTTAATTTTTAAAAATTCCTTCTTCCTTTCTTTCCTTCTTCCTTTTTCCTTCCTTCTTTCCTTTTTTTTCTTGTTTTCCCATAAATGAGACAATAATACCCGGAGCTGTGAAATGACCAGAGTTAGACCCAAACAGGGGTCATCCCAACTACAGAAACAGTGAGACAAATTTCACCCTGCTACTCCAGAGAACTTGCAAGAAGGGAGCAATGAACACCAGTACACCTGCTAGAAGAAGAAAACAACCAACAAAAAAACTGCCAACAGATAAAAATAGAAGAAAGTGAAGGAGGGAGTAGAAGCCACACTAACCTCAATCCAGGACCTATCTGGAAATACAACTAAAAAGTGGAGAAATTACCCAGAGCAAACAACTGAAGAAGAGCAAGAGAGAATCCTCAACACCTTGTATACACAGAAGAACCAGCTTCAACACAACCTGCCCTCACCAGTACAACAAAATACAAGAGGTGGTGGACAGAATGACCCTCAGTTATCGAGC
>JAPYXV010003738.1:0-11975 GCA_028533065.1 Trachops cirrhosus
TAAGAAGAAACCAAGCAAACAACTAGAACAGGAACAGAACCACAGAAATGGAGATCACATGGAAGGTTAGCAACAGGGGAGTGGGAGAAGGAGAGTGGGGGAAAGGTCCAGAGAATAAGTAGCATAGATGGTAGGTAGAAAATAGACAGGGGGAGGGCAAGAATAGTATGGGAAATGTAGAAGCTAAAGAACTTATGACACATGGACATGAACTAAAGGGGGGAATGTGGATGGGAGAGGGTGTTCAGGGTGGAAAGGAATGAAGGGGGAGATAGGACAACAGTAATAGCATAATCAATAAAAGATATTAAAAAAAGAAAAAAAAAACAGTGTTACAAATGGTCATTGCATATCTGAAATGTACCAGACACGAGCTAGGCAACAGGGGTGCAAGTATGTGTGAAACTTAGCCTCCAAGTTTAAGGAGGAGTTTATAGGTATCCCCCTCCTGTTTCTTTCAAAGCAGAGATAAGAACTAAACTCTCATACAAGGATATTTTTAAAAATGTCATAAAGTATTTTCATGTGCTTTGGCAATTGTGGATGTTGGTTTGGTAGGTTCTGTAACTGGACAATGTATGGTCCCTATAAGGAAAGGAATACAAAATTATGAATTCAAAATGAGTTATTTTTTCAAAGGGATAAGTTCACGTAAGGGGTATGTAGGGAGGTGGGGAGAGGATTAGGTATGGGAACTGAAGCATAAAGTTTATTAACTTCACAGTAAACCAGCTTCTGGGTTTAAAGGGTATTAAAAAGATCTTTTACCCTCAAGTCTCTCCCTCAGTAGTCCTATTCTGTGCTCAAAGTTTCTGTAATCTTCCCCCTACAGTTAAGAAATTAAAGTGTTTGGTGATATTGGAAATGTTTGGGTGCCAGAAAGTACTTAAACCCATTCATACCATCTTTAATTATCTGGGGCCTGAGAAGGCTCTGATAGCAAGGATCAGCACTGGAAGGTAAATGAGGTTTTTAAAAAACACTATGTTTGTTGTAGAATATTTGGAAAGGCACAAAGAGAAGTAGAAATTCACCTATTAATTGTTCTACCACCTAGAGACAGTCATTGTTAACATTTTGGTATCTTTCCAGTCTGGTTACATACCCTCAAATGTGTAACCTGCTTTTTTTCTGCATAAGAATACTCAGGAACATATCTGAACCATGTGTTTTGTGAATGTATACTTATACATTTCAAGAAAATTTTCCTTATAAAAAGGAAAAATAAGACATCTAAACATTGTTGAACAGATCCTCAAGGCTAGTCAGGTTGATATTACAAAAGAACAAAAAAGCAGTTGCTGTCACTAGAAGAAAGATGCTAAAAATATTTTTTAATGTTGTTCAAGTACAGTTTTCTGCCTTTTCCCCCGACCCCAGACCAACACCTCAGCCCTCCCTACCTCCCTCCCCTGTTTCCACCCCCTCTTTGTTATTGTCCATGTGTCCTTTATACTTGTTTCTGTGAACTTTTCACCCTTTCCCCTTGAAATTCCCTCCCCTCTCCCCTCTGGTCACTGTGAGTCTGTTCTCAATTTCAGTGTCTTTGATTATATTTTGCTTGCTCATTTGTTTTGTTGATTAGGCTCCTGTTAAAGGTGAGATCACATGGTATTTGTCTTTTACCACCTGGCTTATTTCCCTTAGCATAATGCTTCCCAGTTCCATCCATGCTGTTGTGAAGGGTAGTAGCTCCTTTTTTCTTTCTGCTGCATAGAATTCCATTGTGTAAATGTACCATAGTTTTTAGATCCATTCATTTACTGATGGGCACTTAGGTTGATTCCAGCACTTGCCTATTATAAATTGTGCTGTTACGAACATTGGGGTGCATAGGTTCTTTTGGATTGGTGTTTCAGAGTTCTTAGGATATAATGCTAGCAGTGAAATTGCTGGGTCAAAAGGCAGATCCATTTTTAGTTTTTTGAGGAAATTCCATACTGTTTTCCATAGTGGTTGCACCAGTCTGCAATCCCACCAACAGTGTACTTTTCTTCACAACCTCTCCAACACTTGTTGTTTGTTGATTTGTTTATGATGGCCATGCTGACTGGTGTGAGGTGGTATCTCACCATGGTTTTAATTTGTATCTCTCCAAATGTCCATACTACCCAAAGCATTTTATAGATTCAATGCAATACCTATTAAAGTACCTATGGCATATTTCACAGACATAGAACAAACACTTCAAAAATTTGTATGGAACCATAAACGACCCTGAATAGCTGCAGCAATTTTGAGAAAGAAGAGCAAAGTAGGAGGGATCACAATACCTGATATCAAACTATATTACAAGGCCACTGTAATCAAAACAGCCTGGTCCTGACATAAAATCAAACAGCTAGACCAATGGAACAGAACAGAGAGCCCAGAAATAAACCCAAGTCTCTATGGTCAATTAATTTTCGACAAAGGGGACAGAAACATAAAATGGAGTAAAATAGCCTCTTCAACTAATAGTGTTGGGAGAATTTGACAGCTACATGCAAAAAGATGACACTCGAGCACCAACTTACACCATCCACAAAAATAAATTCAAGGTGGATAAAAGATTTAAATATAAGTCATCATACCATTAAATCCTAGAGGAGAACATAGGCAGGAAAATCTCAGATATTTTACGCAGCAATATTTTCAATAATATGTCCCCTAGAGCAAGGGACAAAAAGGAAAGAATAAACAAATGGAATCTCATCAAAATAAAAAGCTTCTGCATGGCTAAAGAAAACAGTATTGAAATGAAAACAGAACCAACTGTATGGGAAAACATATTTGCCAATGATACCTCAGACAAGGGTTTAATCTCCAAAATATATAAAGAACTTACACGTCTCCACTCTAAGAAGACAAGCAACCCAATTAAAAAGTGGGCAAAGGACTATCTCCAAGGAGGATATACAGAGGGTCCAGAGACATATGAAAGGATGGATGCTCAGTATTGCTAGCTATCAGAGAGATGCAAATTAAAAATATTGAAATGATATTTTAAAATGTTTGATGTACTAAGCTGAGGTATTAAGGGGTCTGATATTTTAAGAAATTTTCTTCTTTTTGTCAGGTTGTTTTTTAAATCTCCATTAAAAAAATTTTCTGCTTGTGTCCTGGCTGGTGCGGCTGAGTGGACTGAGTGCCAGCCTGCAATCTGAAAAGTCACCGGATCAATTCCCAGTCAGTGCACATGCCTGGGTTGCCAGCCAGGTCCACAGCTGGGGACATGTGAGAGGAAACCAATTGATGTTTCTCCCCTCTCTTTCTCGCTCCCTTCCTTTCTCTCTTAATTAATTAATCCACTTGAATAGATAATTTATTTACTAGCATGAAAATTTAAATGACAAAATGGTATATAGTGAAAAGTAGGTGTCCTACTTGTCCTGTTCTCCTGAAGAATTTCCCACCATAAAATCAATCACTATTAGCAGTTTCTTGTATATCTTTCCAGAGATTGTCTATACATAGACAAGGATCAATATTTCTGCCTGTGTATATATATTGATACATGCATTTATTCCCTTCCCACAAGTAGTAACATATTGGACCTATTATTTTCCAATTTGTTTTGGTTTGAGTGCTTTGTTTTGTTTTCACTATCTGAAAATAGTTCATATATCATTATGTATTAAATTGGTTTTGTTTTCAGTGTTTCATTGTACTCCTTTTAACCATGATCGTTTAAACCAAAACTCAATGGAGATATTTTTAAATTGTCTCTGTTTTTGCTATTTCTCCTGTTCAGTGATATGGTGACCTTCTTTGTACATAAATCTTTATACAAGTGTCAAAAATACAGAGAGAGTATAATTCTGGAAAGGAAATTGTTGAAGTATTTGATTTCTTATTCAATCCTAACCCTCGCCCCTTTTCTCCTCCCCTTTTTCCAACAGTTATATCAAAATGTTTAGTTAAGCCAAAAGTCAGTATTTACATGACTAACAAGTATTCACCACTGAACTAAATAGTATATTATAACCATACCTTCTTCCTATATAACTTTCTGGTTTTCCTGGAGTTAATAATTGTCAATTCCCTTTATCCCTGACCAAATTGCTTAGTTTCCCACATACTACCACTATATTTTTTCCCAAATGATCCAACACATTTGGTAAACTCTTACTAATTCCCCCCAAATTTTCTTTCTTTTTCCTCAAATTTTCAAACATTAAACACTCTATCAGATCTACTTTTTTCTCCTTCGGTGTTTCCCTTTCACACTTCCACAGACATTTGTTCTTGGGATGGTTGCATGTCAGGTGTGACAGATGTCTGGCACCCCAGGATGCCCCTTTTGCCGCTTCCATGTGATCATCCTCCATTTGTTTCCCTGTGATCATTCATCCTCTTTTTTACTTGACAGTGTATTGAACTGTGCCCTTTGGGAGCTTCCTATTAAATGATTTGTGGTAGGCAAATTGTTTGAGACTTAGTCTAAAAATGTCTTTATTTTCCATCTTACACTTATTGGGAGTTTGACTGGGTATAAACATTTCAGTTACACAATAATTTTACCTCGGATCCTTCAGAGCATTGCTCTATTATATTCGAGTATCCTGTATTGCTGTTGAAAAGGCTGATGGCAGTCAGACTGATGGTACTTTGTATATTATGTGGCCTGGTTTTTCATTCTGGAAGCTTTTAAGATATTCTCTTTATTCCCACTGTTCTGAAATTTTAAGATGTGCTTTTAAGAGTGTGGCAGAGACTGCTATTGGACCATCAAAAATCTTATCTTCCTTCCATGGTGCAGAGTGGTTGTGGGGAAGCCTGTGTCCAGCCCTGTGCAGCATCTCCCAGCCTCTCCACATCTTGGAAAAACCTGTGACTAGTTTTCTCCAAGGGAAGGAATGTGAGTAGAGTCAATTTGTCTGCTCATGTGTGGTAGGATCAAGGGAATGGACTAAGGGTAGGGGCGAGAAACAGGAATATGCCTAGTGCTTGGCTAACAAGTATCAGAGGATGTCTATGTTCCTATTTCTACTCTACCTCCAGTTTTAGCCCCATTCTTTCCTCCTGCCTCTGCTTGGTCCTTGGTGACTGAGTCTGACCTCTCTGGAAGAACCGACTCATGTCTTATTCACATCTGTTTCTTAAGGCTCTCAGGTTGCTAGTCTCTCTATTCTGATAAGTTGCCTCTCATTCAATCATTTTGCATTTTCCAACAGTGTATCAAAATCCTTTTCTGCTATTCTCTTTACCTTTATGAAAAATACCTGTTTCTCTCCTTTAACTGTTATTTTGGTGGGTTTTGGGTGGATATGGGAGCATGTTAGTTTCCTACAAATGTTATGACAAATTACCACAAAATTGGTAGCTTAAAACAACAGAAATTTATTGCCCCACATTTCTGGAGGCCAGAAGTCTGAAATCAGTCTCACTGGGCTGAAATCAAGGTGTCAGCAGGGCCATGTTCCCCCTGTAGGCTTTAGGATAGAGTCTGTGCCTTATCTCTTTCAGTTTCTGGTGGCTGCCAGCATTCCTTGGCTTGTGGCTACATCACACCAAACTTTCCTCTGTGATCACATGCATCCTCCTTTTCTGTCTGTGTCACATCTCCCTCTATCTCTCTTCTATAAAGATGCTTGCTGTTGTACTTAGGGCCCACTCAGAGAATCCAGGATAATCTCACTGTTTCAAAGGCCTTAGTCACATCTGCAAATTCATTGCCATATACCATTTATAGGTTCCGGGAATTAGGCATGGGCATATCTTTGGAAGCTATTATTCAGCCTACCACAGAGAGAAAAGATAAAAGCGTATGGACAATCTACCATAATTAATAGGAGTCCTTTCTATGTTTTCTTCTAGTTACCTTTAGATTTCCTGCCCTGGCCAAGTAACTCAGTTGGTTAGAACATTGTCCTGATATGCTAAGTTTGCAGGTTTGATACTTGGTCAGGGCACATACAAGAAGCAACCAATGCCCTGGCCATAGTGGTTTGGTTGTTTGGAGCTTTGGCTTGGTTGGTTGGAGTGTTTTCCTGCACATCAAAAGATTATGGGTTCCATTCCCAGTCAGGGCACATACCTAAATTGCAGGTTTAATCCCTGGTTGGGACATGTATGTGAGGCAACCAATCAATGTTTCTCTCTCACATTGATGTTTCCGTCTCCTCTTTCCTCTCTCTTTAAAAGCAATGAAAAAAAAAAAGGCCTCTGTGAGGATAAAAAAAAGAAGCAACCTGAAGCAACCAATTAATGCATAAATGAGTGGAACAAAAAAATCGATATTTCTCTCTCTCATTCTCTGTCTTTCTAAAATCAATCAATCAATCAATCAATAAAAAGATATCATTTTATACATTTAAATCTTTGATACATTTAGAATTTGTTTGGGAATAGAGTGTCTCTGTTATCCCAAACACTAATTATGAACTATTTTATCTTTTCCCCCATAGAGAGAAAACAAAGTTTGACTCTTAAAAACAAAAAATTAAAATACTATACTTTTCTGTAACAAGTATAAAACACTTTTTAAAAAGTTTTTAAAAACCAGATATGATTTTGGAGAAATTGCTTTTGCTCGCTTTGGATTTTGGAGAATATGAGTGACATGTCTACCTGTGCATGGAAAACACAAAACCCCTTCTTCAGTGTCGCTCCTCCTCTGATGAAAACACCTGGCTTCAGGCAGCAGGATGACATATTATCGGCATTAGCATTACTCCTATAGACAACAGTAGGAGAATTGTGTGGGGTGGGGAATGATATCCTTACATTGCTCTGACCTTCCTACCTTACCAGGAATGATAAACTTTGAGGTTTGCAAGCCTGCCACTGCAATGCATGTAGTGAGTAATAAGAAGACAAAACAAGTGAGGTCCCTAGTCAGACCTCCCAGGGACCACAGGCCTGGCTGCTCCTCAACAAAACTTGAAAAGTACAAAATGTTCAAGTTTTTACCCTGTTTCTGGCATACCCTGAGGAAAGTGCCAGTTGCTTCCATGGAGGTTTCTGTGCAGGCTGTGAATAAGAATTTTTCTATCTCAGCCTTCTTTTTATTTATTTAAGGAAAGTTTAAAGTATTCCAGGGTAATTATTTTGTTTTAATGCACTGTAATTTAATTCCTTTGTGGCCTTTGTGTGTATGAGTCACTTTTTGCAGCAGTGGCAGGAGATGCAAATAGAAGAATATTATTTCTAAAAACTGGATATTTCAAACTGGATTTTTATTTATATTAGCTTGTTTGTTTTAGTCTTAATTGTGACATTCACAATATTAAAAGAATGTCAGAATCCAAGAGATCCAAGATGGTGGAGGAATAAGTAAAATCTACATTAACTTCTTCCCAGGGTCAATCTGTAATTGCAACTAAATTGCAGAGAAATCATCCAGAATAAACAACTGAGCAATAGTAGGAGAGAAGCCTTATAACCATTGGTGGACAGAAGAAACAGCTTCACTACAATGTGACTGATACAGAATGCAGAGATGTGAGGGGGCTGGCTAAGCTCCCAAGAGTTGCAGCTGAAGGGCCAGAAGAATACTTCAGTGGCTGACGGTGTTTCCTCCTGAGAAGTATGGGGTCTAAACCCAAAACTGTGGGATCCCCAGACTATACAACTAGAACCTGAAAAGAACCTAGACAATAACCAGCTGCAAATAGCAGCAGGGTTTTTCTCTGCCAGAGACAGATGCCTGGAATCACAGAAAGCCTTTTAAAGGGCCACTTTTATACTTGAAAAAATAATTTCATTTGCAGCCACTTACCCTGGCCTCCAGCAAAGGGGGACAGAGAGGACTAGAGATGCCTGAGAAGAGAATGGGGCTGGTGGCTTTGGGGAGAGAACTGAGAGAGCAGCCACCAGGATCCTGGTGTTGAGCCATCCCCCATATTGCAGGGGCCATCTGGCTCAGGCAGAACACTCCCTTCCAAATGGCATTCTTTGGCCTGAGGGGAAGCAATAGTCCCACCCTGTGCTGCATAAGCCTGACTGCTCATCACAGATTGGCTAGATTAGAACTGAAGAAGTCAGTCATAGACTGTGGATCCCTAGAAGTCACAAATGAGCTGCCTAAGGCCAACTAGGACACCATCTGATATCACCAGAGGTGGATCCAAAAAGAAAAAACAGTGCACCTGCACATCAACATACAAGATATGGTGGGCGGAGTGATTCTCAGTCAACCAGCTAGTAGAAAGGACTCACCAAAGAATGACCCAACAATAATCAAAACTCAATTAATACCAGAGAGCCAACATAAACAGCATAAATGATATCCCAAGAGCATCAAGGTCAGGAGATCAAGGAGACTACACCTTTGAATCACACATGTTTCCTACCACATAAGGTCACACCATGAAGACAGGGAGTCAAAAGCAGATCAATATAAGAAGCAGAAACACACAAGAAGAGTACCTAAAATGGGGGAGACAAAGAACCCCCAATTAAAAAGAAAGGAGGAATCCCCAGACAGAGTGCTAAATGAAACAGGGGCAAGTAAACTATCAGATATTGAGTTCAAAATAATGGTTATATGAAAGCTCAATGAGCTCAGTGAGAACTACAAAGAACTATAGGGCAGCTATAAGGAACTTACTGTGAACTACATCACCAAGAAAAAGGACATAGAAACTATCAATAAGAGCCAGGAGGAAATGAAGAATACAATTTCTGAATTGAAAAACACAGTAAAAGGGATTAAAAGCAGGCTAGATGAAGCAGAGGATCAAAACAGTGAGCTGGATGACAAGATAGAAAAAAATTCCCCGACAGAACATAATGAAAAAAGACTTAAAAAGAATGAAGAAGGCTTAAGGGAGCTGCAGGACAACATGAAACATAATAATATCCATATGATAGGAATACCAGAAGGAGAAGAAGAGGAACAAGGCATAGAAAATCTATTTGAAAAAGAAATGACATAAACCTTCCCTAATTTGATGAGAAAAAAAGTCACACAAGTCTAGGAAGCACAGAGAGCCCCAATCAAGATGAATCCAGGGAGGCTCGCTTCAAGACACATCATAATAAAAATGGAAAAATTTAAAGACAAAGAGAATATTAAAGGCAGCAAGGGAGACACAACTAGTACCATACAAGGGAGCCCTAATGAAGCTGTCAGCTGAATATTCAGCAGAAACACTACAGGGCAGAAGGGAATGGAAAGAAATATTCCAAGCAATGAAAAGCAAAGACCTGCAACCAAGACTACTCTATCCAGCATTACTCTCATTTAAAATAGAAGGTGCAATAAGGAGCTTCCCAGACAAACAATAGGCTAAAAGAACACATCTTCAGCATTGCAGCAAACCAGCATTGCAAAGAGATGCTAAATAGACTGCTTTAAGAAGATAAAAAAAGAGAGAGGAACATAAGAACAAAGGGAAATAATGGCAATGCATAAGTACCTATCAATAATAACCTTAAATATAAATGTATTAAATGCTCCAATCAAAAGATAGGGTAGCTGAGTGGATAAGAAATCATGACCCACACACATGCTGCCTACAAGAGACCCACCTCAGAGCAAAAGACCTACACAGATTGAAAGTGAAGGGATGGAAAAAAATATTCCAAGCAAATGGAACTTAAAAAAATATTGGGATAGCAATACTTATATCAGACAAAATAAACGTCAAAACAAAGGCTATCCAAAGAGAAAGAGATGGACACTTCATAATACTTAGGGGAACAACACATCAAGAAGATATAACCCTTGTAAACATATATGCACCAAACATAGGAACACCTAAATATATAAGGAAAATCTTGGAGGACTTCAAGAAAGATATTGACAGCAACACACTCATAATAAGGTGTTTTTAACACCCCATTGTCAACAATGGATAGATCTTCCAAGCAAGGAATTCAAAAGGATATTTTGGCATTGTACAACACTCTAGATCAAATGGACTTAACTGATATTTACAGAATCTTTCACCCTAAAGAAGCAAAATATACATTCTTTTCAAATATACATGGAGTATTTACAAAGATAGACCACCTGAGAAGTCACAAAACAAGCCTCAACAAACTCAAGAAAACTGAAATCAAATCAAGCATCTTATTAGAAAACACAGTAGTGTGAAAGTAGAAATTAACTTCAAGGAAAAAACTCAAAACCATTCAAATTTATAGAGACTGAATAACATGCTATTAACTAATGAATGGGTTAACAATCAGATTAAGGACGAAATCAAAAAGTTTCTGGAAACAAATGAAAATGAACACAAACAGCTCGAACATATGGGACACAACAAAGGCTGTTCTGAAGAGGGAAGTTCATAGTAACACAGGACTACCTAAAAAAGATAGAAAAAATTCAAATAAACAACCTAACTCTCTATATCTACAATAACTAGAGGGACAACAAAAAACTAAGCCAAGAGCAAGTGGAAGGAAGGAAATAATCAAGATCAGAGGAGAATTAAATTACATTGAGACTAAAAGAACAATTGAAAGGATCAATAAATCCAGAAGTTGGTTCTTTGAAAAGATACACAAAATTGACAAGCCTGTAAGCAGACTCATCAAGAAATCAAGAGAGAGGACCCAAATAAATAAAATTGGACACAAAAGAGGAGAAATTACAACAAATAACACAGAAATACAAAGGATTGTAAGAAATTACTATGAACAACTATATGCCAAGAAATTTGACAGCTTGCGCAAATTGAACAAATTTCTAGAAATACATAACTTTCAAAAACTCAATCAATAAGAAGCACAAAGCCTGAATAAACCAATAACAATTAGTAAAATCAAAGCAATAATAAAAAAAAAAAACTGATGGCACACAAAAGTCTTGGACTGGATGGCTTCACAGGAGAATTTTACCAAACATAATTTCTTTTTTATTTATTTTTATTTTTTTATTTTTATTGATTATGCTATTACAGTGGTCCCATTTCCCCCTTTCACTCCCCTCCATCCTGCACACTCCCTCCCACCCATATCCCCCCTTTAGTTCATGTCCATGTGTCATAAGTTCTTTGGCTTCTACATTTCCTATACTGTTCTTACCCTCCCCCTGTCTATTTTCTACCTACCATTTGTGCTTCTTATTCCCTGTACCTTTCCCCTTCTCTCCCCTTCCCACTCTCCTGTTGATAAACCTCCATGTGGTCTCCATTTCTGTGATTCTCTTCCTGTTCTAGTTGTTTGCTTAGTTTGCTTTTGTTTTTGTTTTAGGTATGGTTGTTAATAATTGTGAGTTTCCTGTCATTTTACTGTTCATATTTTTTAATCTTCTTTTTCTTAGGTAAGTCCCTTTAACATTTCATAAAATAAGGGCTTGGTGATCATGAACTCCTTTAACTTGACCTTATCTGAGAAGCACTTTATCTGCCCTTCCATTCTAAGTGAAAGCTTTGCTGGATAGAGCAATCTGGGATGGAGGTCCTTTCATGACTTGGAATACTTCTTTCCAACCCCTTCTTGCCTGTAAGTTCTCTTTTGAGAAATCAGCTAACAGTTTTATGGGAACTCCTTTGTAGGTAACTGTCTCCTTATCTCTTGCAGCTTCTAGGATTCTCTCCTTCATTTTTACCTTGGCTAATGTAATTATGATGTGCCTTGGTGTGTTCCTTCTTGGGTCCAACTTCTCTGGGACTCTCGGAGCTTCCTGGACTTCCTGGAAGTCTATTTTCTTTGCCAGATTGGGGAAGTTCCCCTTTATTATTTGTTCAAATAAGTTTTCCACTGTTGCTCTTCCTCTTCCCCTTCTGGTACCTCTGTAATTTGGATGTTGGAACATTTAAAGATGTCCTAGATGTTCCTAAGCTTCTCCTCATTTTTTTGAATTCTTGTTTCTTCATTCTTTCCTGTTTGATTGTTTCTTTCTTCCTTCTGGTCCACACCATTGGTCAGAGTCCCAGTTTCCTTCCCATCACTATTGGTTCCCTGTACATTTTCCTTTATTTCACTTAGTGTAGCCTTCATTTTTTCATCTAATTTGTGACCAAATTCAGCCAATTCTTTGAGCATCCTGATCACCAGTGCTTTGAACTGTGCATCTGATAGGTTGACTATCTCTTCCT
>JAPYXV010003739.1:0-11975 GCA_028533065.1 Trachops cirrhosus
GTGAATAATGCTGCAATAAAAATAGGAGTACAAATATCTCTAAAAATTTTATTTCTGTTGGATATATAAGGTACATCTCATAAATATATAATTTAAAGATTATATATCTAACCTGTTCTCCTCATTTTACTTCACCTCACTTCAGATACACTGGGCACCTTTGAAGAGTGCATTTATTTTTTCCCTTATGTGCCTGTGTACTTCCTGGCTCTCACCGTAAGTGCTTTCCTTCCTTATCTCTGACTGATATAAACTGTCCTTTATGGAAATACATAAATATTATTTAGTCAAAGCTTTTATCCCTCCTCATCTGGAGATGCTGCTTTGATGTTAAAACTATTCTTCCTTTGTCCTTCTTTCAGGACTTTTTATAATGGATTACCGTTCTTCATTATGTACTTTTCTTGCCAGAAAGATTGAATACATGCCAAGGGCAAAGAGCATGACTTACTGTTCTTTGACTTTTTCTTAATACCTATCACATTGCTGACACATAATAGGGTTCCATAAATATCTATTGAATAATTAAACTCGATAACGTATTTGACTGCTTGTTATCATCTAACTATGTAGTGATTTTGTAAACCCTCTAAGGAGAAATGGATGAGAAAAGACACATTCAATATTTTACCAGCTTTTTAAAGGTACCATTGCACCATATAGTAAATCAGCTCACTGAACAAAAAGAGTTAATACAGTTTTCAAAAGTTAAATTTAGTATTATACATTTAGAAGAATCAAATAAAAAAACTCTTGAAAATTCTAGCTACAATGGAAGATTATTTCACTTACAATATTCTATATAACAGTTTTATATTTTGTTAAACAAATTGAAAACATAATTTTATAGACTAAGTGGTAAGTTTTCAATGTATTATAAGGCAATGTATTCAGAAACCCTCTCAATCATGCCATAGTTATTTTATCAAAATATTAAAAGCTGAGTACCTATACACAAATCATATGAAAACAGAGCTTGATTATAAAGGAATAAAATAATTTGAAATTATAAAACCCCTAGAAGAGTAAAAAAGTATATATTCAAAGGTCCTTAGATTTGGTTGGTGTGATTTAGTGGACTGAGTGCCAACCTGCTAACCAAAGGATCACCTGTTTGATTCCTGGTCAGGGCGCATGACTGGGTTGCAGGACAGGTCTCCAGTAGGGGGCATGCAAGAGGCAACCATGCATTGATGCCTCACTCCCTCTCTTTTTCCTTCCTTTCCTTTCTCTCTAAAAACAAACAAACAAACAAACAAATAAATAAATAAATAAATAAAAATAAATAAAATCTTTTAAAAAAGAAATTGGGCAGATTAAAAACAGTTTTAAAAAAGGTGTTTAAAAGAAAAATAAATTTTAAGTGTTTCATTGATTCATTAAACATATTTAAGAACATGTACTACTTGTTACTTGGAGTAAACATTTGTGATAGATCATTAATAGCTAGAAAAATACTTTGTGCTTATAAAAATAAAGCTTTGTTTAGAAAATAAACACATTGTAAAAAATCACTTAAGTATACTTTCAATGGTAAATGTGGATTTTGAATTGTGAAATCACTACATTCCTTTTCGTATTGTTGCTCAAGTACAGTTGTCCCCACTTTTCCCTGACTACTCTCCCCTGCCCTACCCATGCCCCACCTACCACACTCAATCTCCCCACCCCCAGCCATTATCTTTGCCAATGGGGCCTTTATACATGTTCCTTAATGACATTTCCTCTTCTTTCCCCAGTTATCCCCTTCTCCCTTTCTGTCTGGTCACTGTCAATTTACTCTTTATTTCCATGTCTCCGGTTCTATTTTGCTCACTTGTTTTGTTGATTAGGTTCAATTTATAGGTGAGATCATACGGTATTTGTCTTTCACATCCTGGCTTATTTCACTTAGCATAATGCTCTCCACTTCTATCCATGCTGTCACAAAGGGCAGGAGCTGCTTCTCTCTTTCTGCTGCATAGTATTCCATTGTGTGAATGTACCATGATTATTTGATTCACTCATTTACTGATGGGCACTTAGGCTGTTTCCAACACTTGGCTACTGTAAATTGTGCTGCTATGAACATTGGGGTGCATAGGTTCTGTCGAATTGGTGTTTCAGGATTCTTAGAATATAATCCCAGCAGTGGAATTGCCAGGTCAAAAGGCAGGTCTATTTTTAGGCTTCTGAGGAAAGTCCATACTGTTTTCCACAGTGGCTGTACAAGTCTGCATTCCCACAGTGTACTAGGGTTCCCTTTTCTTCACAACTTCGCCACCACTTTTTTGTTGATTTGTTTATGATGGCCATTCTGACAGGTGTGAGGTGGCATCTCATTGTGCTTTCAATTTGCATCTCTCTGATGGCCAGTGATGTTGAGCATCTTTTCACATGGCTCTGCATTCACTGTATGTCCTCCTTGGACCAGTGTCTGTTCACGTCCTTTGCCTATTTTTTAATTAGATTGTTTGTCTTTCTGGTGTAGAGTCATGTAAGTTCTTTATATATTTTGGAGATCAAACTCTTGTCTGAGGTACAACTAGCAAATATATTTTCCCATATAGTTGGTTTCCTTTTCATTTTGCTGAGGTATTCTTTAGCCATGCAGAAGGTGTTATATTTGATATAGTCCCATTTGTTTATTTTTTCCTTTATGTTCCTTGCTGTAGGGGACATGTTGGTGAATATATTGCTGCGTGAAAAACCTGAGATTTTCCTGCCTATGGTCTCCTCTAAGACTTTTATGGTGTTGTGACTTATGTTTAATTTTTTATCCATCCTCAGTTTATTTTTGTTTATGGTGTAAATCGGTGTTTGAATTTCACTTTTTTTGCATGCAACTCTCCAGATCTCCCAACACCATTTGTTGAAGAGACTACTTTTACTTCATTTTTTGTTTCTGTCCCTTTTGATATTAATTGACCATAGAGACATGGGTTTATTTCTGGGCTCTCTATTCTGTTCCATTGATCTATGTGTCTGTTCCTATGCCAGCACCAGACTGTTTTGAATACCATAGCTTTATAATATAATTTGATATCAGGTATTGTGATCCTTCCTACTTTGTTCCTCTTTCTCAAAATTGCTGAGGCTAATCACGTTGTTTATGGTTCCATATAAATTTTTGAAATGTTTGTTCTATGTCTGTGAAATATGGCACTGGTATTTTTTCAAGACAGAAAACACACATGCAATATGTTTTTATTTATTTTTAAGTATATTTTATTGATTACGCTATTATAGTTGTTCTATTTTTTCTACCCTTTGCCCCCCTCTGCTCTGCATCCCTTCTCCCTCTAGCATCCTCTCTCCCTTAGTTCATGTTCATGGGTTGTACATTTAAGTTCTTTGGCTTCTCCATTACTTACGATATTCTTACCCTCAGCCCGTCTATTTTGTACCTACCATTTATGTTTCTTATTCCCTGTACCTTCCCCCCATTATATCCCCTTCCTGCTGCTAATCCTCCATGTGATCTCCATTTCTGTGACTCTGTTCCTATTCTAGTTGTTTGCATAGTTTTTCTTTTATTTTCTTTTTTGGTTCAATAGTTCACAGTTATGTTTTTTGTCATTTTACTGTTCATAGTTTTGATCTTTTTTTTTTAAGTAAGTCCCTTTAATGTTTCATATAATAAGTACTCGGTGATGATGAACTCTGTTAACTTTACCTTATCTGGGAAGCACTTTAGCAGCCTTTCCATTCTAAATGATAGCTTTGCTGTATAGAGTAATCTAGGTTGCAGATCCTAGCTTTTCATGACTTTGAATATTTCTTATCTGCCCCTTCTTGCCTGTAAGCTTTCTTTTGAGAAATCAACTGACAGTCTTATAGGAACTCACCTTTACACTTACTGCTTTTAAAATTCCCTCCATCATTGATATTTTAATAGGGATTGAATTGAATCTATAAATTGCTTTGGATAGTATGGAGATTTTGATGATGCTTATTATTCTGGTCCATGAACATGATATATGCTTCCATTTTTTTCATGCCTTTCTTAATTTCTTTCTTCAGTGTTATGTAGTTTTCTAAAAGGGTATGACCTTTTACCTCTTAGGTTTATTCTTAGGTACTTATTTTTCTTATTGGTATAGTAAATGGATTTTTTTTTCTAGAAACCCCTACATTCTTAAAATGAAGTTTTATCTTGGAACATAGAATGGAGGCAAATACTGGAAGTTTTTAATGACATCCATCCTTACATCTTATACATTTCAACCAATTGTATAAAAGCCGAAAAGTTCTTTGTGTAAACATTGTAAACAAAGGCAACTTTTTTTTTTAAATGATTTACTTTTTCGTAGTGTAAAGTATTTTCTAATCAGGTAAAGAGAAACAATATCTTCATATGATATTTGCTTTTCTCCTTCATTAACCCTAAAGATTTTCCTAATGTTACTTGATATCTTGCACCAATCCATATGTTTACATCTTAAATTTAATATTTCTTCCCCATACATATTATCTTTCTAAATGTTGTATATTTTGGAATTCTGCCATTGGTCATCTGTAACAGTCAAGAAATATGAGTACCTACTTTACATATCTCTGCTGCTCACCAACATTTATTAATTATGATGATAGTAGAAAAAAGCTCACTGGATATAATTTTCATAATAGTGAATGTATAAGAATATTGAAAAGTATATACAATCTCTTGAACATAGGTATATTCACTAATTTTTAATGAATTCATATCATTTAGTTAATATTTATTTATAGAGTATATCTAGTTCTGTGCTAAATATCAAGAGAGTTTTAGAGGAAAAAAAAGAATCCTTGCCTTCATTGGAGTTTACGTCCTAATGGTGACAAAACTTGTTCAATACTTCATAAACAAACCTATAGTTTTTCACCCATGTATATTTTTATTTTATTTTCAATTGGAATTGAATCTGTAAATTGATTTGGGAAATCTTTATAATGTTAAACTGTAATGTGCAATCCATGATATAAAATCTTTTCTACCTCTTAATATTTTCTTTAGACAATTAGTCTCCATATTTTAAAACGGTGCTTAGGTAATTGGAGAAATCATTTGATAGTTTTAAAATCAACTCAATAATCTACCTGTTTTTTCACTATGCTCTTACTTTTCTTCTTATTTCAAAACTTCTCTGTCATTCTAAATCTTCCCATATGACTTATCTTTTACTTCTCATATAAAACAGAAACAATCAGATAAGGACTTCTTTCATTTCTTCTACCCAAACAATAGCTTACCTACATCAACACCTGTATTTTTAGATATCCCTCTTACAACTGAAAAGCTGAATTGGCACATTTCTAAGGCTAATAGTTCTAACATCTGAGATTCTATTACATTAAGCTTTTTAATGAGCAAAGGCTATTTATTATTTATGATCTCTCTTTTTTTAAACTTTTACTTCCTACTAAACATTTCTCATTATATCTCTCTCATATCCCACACAAACATTCTTAAGCTAACTTCTCTCTCTTTTTTCCTTTCTTTTTCTTTCTTTTTTTCTCCCTTCCTCCCTCCCTTCCTTCTTTCCTCTTCTTCTTTCTTTCTTGTGTGTAACTACTCTGCTGTTTATGGATTTTACCATGTACCTGATGTACAAAGCATATGATACAAATTATTTAACCCCTTGACATAGATGCTATTATTGGTCTAATTACAGACTAGGAATTAAACACATAAAGAAAATAAGTAATTTGTTTATGCAAAAGCAAATCTCTTCATTTGAATTGTTTTCTTTAATGGGCCTGTCAAGGAATTCTGGAGGTCTTACAGCATTCTTTCAGCATGGAATAGCTAACTTCTCTTAAGCGACTCTTCAAACTTTTGGAATTCAGCTTCTGCCTGCATACTATACTGAAGTTTTTCTGGCAAAAGTCACCTACCAACTGTGTTTTGCTAAAAGTAATACAAATTTTGACTTCTTACCTAAAATATAATCATGTATAACAACTGGGAAGGTAATCAGTACCACAAACTGTGGTGTCAGTTCCACAGCATCTAAAACAAGGATTGGAAAGATCAAAAAGTGAAAGGATATTACAGTATTTGACAGAAACAAACAGAAGTGTGATTTTTTTTTTTTGCTTTTACTTTTTAACTTTTTTTTCTCTATGGCAATATATACCCTGACATTCACAGTAATGGGATAAAAAGTTAATACTCTTTTTCAAGAGAAGAGAGACAAAAACAAAGTTAATTATGCTGTAAACTCAGAATCTATGACCTTAAAAAAATAATTTTTTATCCTGTTAGCACAGTGACGTAAAGAAGCCTGTTCTCTGGAATCATTGTTTTCTACCCTGTCACTAGTTGCAATGCCACCATCAATATTTTGATTTCTAATAAAATTATTCTCTATAGAGAATTACAGACCTGTAGAGTAGCATGATTTAATATGTAGGACAGAAAACTGACATAAGCTATGACTAATATTTAAAAAGGAAAAGTTATATAAGATAGGTTATGTAATAATCACAGTGATGTAGGCCAATTGATTCCCAAATTTTTACATTGAGGAGGTGGTAATACCAATCACAGTGCAAGCAGACAATTTCATAATCATATGGGAAGCACAAATATTTGTCCATTCATTCTCTCAATGTTTTTTATAGAAGAAAAATTTTAACACATAAAATGTATCATAATTTTCCTTCATTGTTCTGCTTCTAGTATCATGTCAACACTTTGTTTAACTCAGACCATGCATATTTTCTCCTATATTTCCTTCTGGAAGTTTAAAAATCAATGATTTTGAGTTCCTGGCTGGTTAGCTAAGTTGGATAGAGTGTCATCCCCATAGGCCAAGGTTGTGAGTTCAATCCCTTTTCAGGGCACATACAGGAATCAACAAATGAATGCATAAATAAGTTGAACAAGTCAATCTTTCTTTCTCTCTCTTCTTTTCTCTCTCAAAAAGAATTGGTAAAAAAATCTATGATTTTGAAAACTTTTATATAATATATTTTTGCTTCAATTTTTGTTTAAGGTGTAAGAATGAGGTCAGTGTTTTTTATATTTGTCTTGTTTTATTTTCTTTTGTTTACTGTACATATGAATGTCCAAATTGCCAACACCATTAATTAAAAATATCATTCTTTCTCCATTGCATTACATCTTTTCATAAGTCAACTGACCATGTTCTATGAGCATATTTCCAGAACCCAGTTTTTCCATTGTTTTATAAATCTAACCCTTCAAAAATAACACATCTTGAATTTTGTAGTTTCATAGTTAGTCTTAAAAATCAGGGAGTGTGATTCATCTTCTTGTATTTTTATATTTTAAAACTTTACAGCTATTCTAGGACCTTTGTCTTTGCATGTAAGTTTGAGTTATCTTGGTTAAAGCTACACAAAATACTGCTGACACTTTTTATTAGTAGTAGCATATCTGTAAATTAATTTGGGGAATCTTTACAATGTTACATTTTTAATCTATTAATAGGGAATATTCAGTATATATTTTCATTTTAAGTCATTTTTCATTTCTTTAGTGTTCTGTACTTTTCAGTACATAGATCTTATAAGTATTTAATATATTTATACTTCAATGTTTCTTGTTTTAAATTTTAAGTTTCTAAATGCATACTTTTTGTACACAGAAATGAGATTGACTTTGTATGTTGATCTTTTATCTTGTCATATTGCTTAACTCATGTCATTTATTTTTGTGTGTGTGTCTATAGAACCTCTGGTATTTTCTATATAGCAATCATGTTTTAGATAGACAATCGTCAAATAAAAAACATCTTGTTCCTTATTTTCTAATCTTTTTTATTTTTTAGTATTTCTTTATTACACTAGATAACATATTCAATATTTTGTATAATCCTATTGAGAGTGGACATCATCATCTTTTTCTGATCTTAGTGGGAATAATTGTCTTTCATTAGTAAATATGTTAAAGAAGTTCCCTTATATTTCTAGTTTCCTAAGAACTTTTATTGTGAGTGGATATTTTCTTTTATTAAATAAATTTCTGTATAAATTGAAATCATGTAGCTTCTTTTAGGTTAAATTAAATTGATAGATTTTTAAATATTATTTCATGCTTGCATTCCCATGTTAAAACACTTTTGTTCAAGATGCATTACTCTATTGAAGGCTGGGTATAAGTAATTAATATTTTGTTGAGAATTTTGCATCTACATTTATGAGTAATACTGGTCCATAATTTTTCTCCCTTGCTTCCTTCTAGTATGCTTTTGTCTGTTTTTATTATCAAGCCAATTCTGGCCAGATAAAGTCAAATGGATAGTGTCCCCTTCTCTTATGTTTTCTGTTTAGAGATTCTCGTAAATTTTGTATTAATTCTTTTTAAATTTTACCTGAATTAAGACAATGAAGAAAATGGGACCGAGACAATTTTTAGAACCAACAAATTATGAATTTCATTAATTTAATACATTTGAGAGTATTCAGAGTTATTAGTAGTACTCTCTTTTTATACTTTTAATGACTGCTTGGTCTGTAATTATATCTTGACTTTCATTTCTCATATTGATGATTTCTTTCTCACTTTTTTTCTTATTTGCTAGAGGTTTATCAATTTTATAGATCTTTTCAAAGATTCAGCTAATTTAGTCTTATTGATTTTTCTCTATTGGCAGAGGTTAGTTTCAATGATTTTAGTCTTATGTTTACCAATTCCTTCTGTTTGATACAGGCATATATCTGTTCTTTGTTTTTAGTTTTTTGAGTGAAATTTTAGGTTGTTATTTTGAAACCCTCCTTATTTCTTATTATAATAATTTAATGATGTAAATTGCCCACTAACTACTGCTTTATCTGGTTGCCAAAATTTTTGGTACCTTTCAGTTGTTCAGTTCAAAGTAATTTTATATTTTTCTTGAGACTTTTTCTGTGTGCTGTGGTTTATTTAGGAATATACCATGTGACTCCCAAGTTATTGGAGATCTTCTATTTTTATGTTATTGGTTTTTAATTTAATTCTATTGGTATTTAATTTAAGGTATATATTATATATACCTTGTTTGCATTAAAGTTTATTTATTTATTTACAATTTGTTGTTTGATCATTCTAGGTGAATATTCTATGTGCACTTGAAAGAAGTATGTATTCTGCTATCATTTTTTGTGACATTAATTAGATTTAGTAGGTCAATGATATTGATTAAGTGCTCTATTTCTTTCTGAAATTGATATCATTACTAAGAAAGGAATATTGAAGTCACTAGCTATGATTGTCTTTTACTGTCACTTTTCAGTTTCTTCTGTTTTTGAGTTGTGCTTAATTTTGAAGCTTTGATGTTAGATACATACACATTTTGAATTTTTATTTCTTCCTTGTTATTTGACCTTTATGTTATTAATTTGTGTCTCTCTTATCCCTGGCAATATGCTTCTCTTTCATTTTTATCCTGTCTGATACTGTTATAGCAAATCCAGGTTTCTTTATATTAGTATTTATGTGATATATCATTTTCTAATTTTTTTTACTTTTCTAGAGAGAGAGGACAGGAGGAAGAAAGAGAGGGAGAGAAATGTCAATGTGTGGTTGCCTCTCAAGGACCCCCTACTGGGGACTTGGTCTCGCAACCCAGGCATGTGCCCTGACTGGGAATCAAACTGGCGACCATTTAGTTCACAGGCAGGTGCTCAATCCACTGAGCCACACCACCCAGGGCTAATTTTTTTAACATTAACCTACTAATATATTTAAAGCACGCTTCTTACAGGCAATATATAGCTGGATTTTAAAAACCATTTTTACAATTTTTTTATTTAAATTGGCTTTTAAAAATATATTTAACATAATTATTGATGTGCTTGTTATTAATTTTATGATTTTTATTATACTTTTTGTTTCTGCTTCTTTCCTTCTGTTTTTTTTCCCACACTTGATTTGTTTTGGGTTATTTGACCATTTCTTGGGCATGTTTTTAAAAGCTTCAGTAGAGAGAGGAAGATGGTGGCATGGTAGGAGGGAGCAGATTCTACTTCTCCTACACCCAGGGAAAAATCCTAGCCGATCTAGGTAGGAGCAGAGCAAATAGCCAACATAATCACAGCATATATGAAAATAGGAGATCACAAATTGTAGCAGACATTGAAAAACCGGAGGGTAAGGAGACTGTGTGGATCAGCGCGGGGACCAGAGAGAGTGCAGCTCCAGGACCGGAGTTCCGGGGTATGCTGCGGGGGTCCCTGGAGAGAGCTGGGTCAACCGCTCCCTCCCTGGCCAAACAAGGACTGAGCAGTACTGGGGAAGGCCAGTTTACCGGAGGGCACAGAGAGAGGAGTGAGGACAAAGAGACACCCACACAGGGGTTGTAAGCACCCACACAAAGCCCTGGTGAAAGTCTGCACCCTACTCAGCGCATCCAAAGGCACTTGCCTCTGCACCCGCGTCCCCAACCCACAGAGAGCGTGGTTTGGTGGAAGTCTCCAAAACCACAGCGGTGAAAAAGGAAGGGGCGGGCGCTTCCGGGGACCTATGAGGCCCAGGTTCTGAATTTGGGGGAAGTGGGTGCCCCACGGTATCCAGAGAATGCACACCCGTGAACACAGAAAAGGCGCGGGTGCTCCATGGCACATCGGAAAATACGGGGGTGAACTCCCAAGGATGCGCATAGTTGCACCCAGCCCCCACACACAGGTCCCTCAGGGAGGCACCAGAATGCTTGGGGGAGAACGCACACCTACGCAATGAACAGTCCGCCAGAGGCTGACTGAGTTCTGAATGGGAACAGAGAAAAACTGTCTCCAGTCGCCCCTCAGTGTGCTGAAGCCAGCTAGAAAAATTGGTTTGGCCAGTCTGAAACCAACAATAGGTGTGTTTCTTTTTCCCTCTCCTTTTTTGTTTTTTGTTTGTTTGTTTGCTTGTATTTTTGTTTTCTTTTAATTATTTTTAAGTAACCTTTTATCTTTCAATTCATATTATTTTTAGATCTATCAATTATTTATGCTTCTCTTTCTGTCATCCTAGTCTTGACCCTTCTCCCTTGCTTTCCAAATTTATCTCTTCTTCTTCCTTCCATCTTCTGCTTTGTTCCTTCCTTTTTTTTTTTTGGAACCTGCAAGTAATTAAATAACTGTATTATCATTATTTCATCATTCATACACCTTTTATTTTTATAGTATTTTGGTATTCTTCTTTCTGTACAGTCTTCTTTGCTTGGCTGGTTATATTGTATCATTTGATAGGTTTCCCCTGTTATCTCATTCATAGTGTATTGCTAATTTACTGTCCTTCATTTGTGTTCCATTAGTATAATACTCTCTATTCTGGAGTACAAGGCTCAATACTCTCTATTCTTGTTATCTAGATTTCATAGATTCTGTCATATGATTGTTGCTCTAATATTACTGTAAATAATAGGTATTCCATACAATTATAAATACTGCACAACACCCATCCCAGATCTTAGCCCACTTCACAGTTTCCTGAATTCGATTACTATAGTGGTTAACTCTATTCTCTCACACACTTCACCTATTTACTACTCTTTACTGTCACCCTACCTCAGAATCTGACTTCCCACATCCTCACTGCTTTCTAGAGCTAACTCACAATCCTTTCCTTCCCAACAAGAGTCTTATCTTCTTTACATCCTTTCTAAAAAGTGGCTAGTAGAGTGAAAGATCACGGTAACCACTATACATAGCCAAAGGATCTCCTATCTCCTCTCTACTGGCTGCTATTGAAAATATCATAGAATACTCTCTTGCTGTCTTAAACCATTTTTGCCTTACCCCTCCAACTGATCACAAAAAAGAGTAGGTAGAAACTGTGAACACCTGGATACCTGAAAGAGACTGCACCACAGAATCTCACAGGTATTCTACCACAGAAGTTCACACCATAAACCCAGGGAGCCAGAACAGATCAATTTAAGAAGCTGAGGCTAGCAAGAAGAGTCTCACGAACAATGAGAAGACAAAGAAACAATCCCCAAAGGTAGGGAAAGGAGGAAGCCTCAGAAATAATGCTAAATGAAATAGAGGCAACTCAACTATCAGATTCTGAGTTCAAAGCAATG